>JAQQSY010000424.1:0-16822 GCA_028646535.1 Procyon lotor | reverse complement strand
ATTACTCAAAGAGGTTGGATGTGTGGGTAAGAAGGGAGAGAATGCTTTTTACTAATGACAGGAATGTCAGTTTACATAGGCTTGTTAACTTGATATAGTTCTACCAGAGACCAAGGAGCCTTGGTGAAGGTAGTATGATAGAATCAGAGGTTCCACTGGGACAAGAACTACCTCAAAGAAGAGTCCTTCTGTGTCTACAGTACCCAGATCTGGGAACCCAAATAACAGGTAATACTGGGGGATGTAAGCCAGCCAGAGGTGTTTATAGTTTTAGAAAAGAAGTCCAGGGGCGCCTGGGTGGCTCAGTGGGTTAAAGCCTCTGCCTTCGGCTCAGGTCATGATCTCAGGGTCCTGGGATTGAGCCCCATATCGGGCTCTCTGCTCAGCAGGGAGCCTGCTTCCCCCTCTCTCTCTGCCTGCCTCTGCCTACTTGTGGTCTCTCTCTCTCTTTATTTGACAAATAAATAATTTGACAAATAAAATCTTTAAAAAAAAAAAAAAAAGAAGTCCACATATCCAAGTGTTAAGGCTTGGGTTCAAAGCTGGGAGTCACCAGATAAATGAGCCTCCCAAGAGTTCAGTCTGGCTAGTTAAGGATCACAGTTCTGTCTTTGCCTGTTTCTATGGGCTTTTGCCTTAACTGCAGCCTACAGACAACAAACTAGATCAGCAGCCATGGTAACCAAAAGAAAAGAGATTGCAACCTGCCACAGGCCATGACTGAAATCAAACCTATCTTCCCTTCCTTTCTCTAGCTCCATACGCTTTAGGTATATTACATGTACTACAATACTGATGTAAGTATAGGGAAATAGGGAGAGAGCACACCCCAGCTCTCTTGCCTACACTCCCTAGACCAGTCACCAATCTAGCTCTCTCTTAGTACTAGAAGACATTTTAATTAAATGAGATTATGCCTTAAAAAGGACAAAACTATATTTAACTGAAAAGAGACTGTTTTTCTATAGAAAGTGACTATAGCATTTCAGAATTGGATGCAATTACTAAAAAAGCCAGATATCTGGTTAAACAGAGCGTATTTGGTAGCGATTACTATAAAAACAAATGTTCATATTTCTCTTAAAAGGAATTGAGATTCCTAACTAAAGTTGTTAAAGAAATAATAAAATGTCAAAACTCTCTGTCTTGTACTCTCTTTTTCCCTCTCTAGTGGTTACAGTGGTATGATATATATCTGATGTATATATGTGTGCACTGGGGTAAGAGGAAAGAAAAAGAAAACCTTCTTTTGGTTGGAGCTACTACAATCAAAGGTTTGGAGAGAAAACGGGCTCTTTATGCTTCTGTGTAGCCCAGAGTCTTTTTAAGTGGGAGAGCAGGTATGTGAAAAGTACATTTCTGGGCACTGTGCTTGCCCTCTTCCCAGGGACTTTAAGCAAGTTGGCTTACGTTTTTAATGTGGGTAGGAAACCAGCAGGAAACCTAATTCCTGGTCTGATCACAACTAGCACAATGCAATTCCTAAGATGTTATTTTGACTACTAATGTCCTACATCTAAATTATACCTGTATGTATTACTTTGCTTTTCTGTAATTAGAACAAGGTCATTTTGGAAAATCACCAGCAATTCTATGCAAGTACCTGAGAGCTATATTATTATTATTTCTTCCATTCACATTAAACTTAAACTTCTTCTTTGATGTAATTTAAGTCTCTTCTGTGCCTAGAAGCTTTCAGTTTGTGCCTGAATTGACCCTTCTCTGAACAAAATACCAGATAACTTCAAAGCAAGTTGAACTGCTGACACAATTACTATGTCACAGCATTGAGTATTTACTTGGAATTGAAAACAGGATGCAATGCAGTTGGCTGTCAGTAATTTAACTGTGTGCAGAGTCTAAAGAGAGGCAAACCGCCTACGTAGCTTAAACCTTTCTCACTGGAGATAAGGGGCTATTTATCATAACTACATCAACGAACAAGAAAAAGACAATATCATAGAAATCATAATGATCAATTTTTAATTTCACAGCTTTTAATTATTTGGAGTTACTAATATCAAGTGAGAAGAAAACATACACTCCTTTATTAGGGTCATTCAATCACAAGTGACACTAGGACTAAGTTAAAAGAATGAGTCACCTGTACTGCAAAAGAACCAATTTCCATTTGCTAACGTGTTGTCAGGAAAGTCCATTGGCCAGCCTGAGTGTGTCATACTTAGAGCCAGTTGTCAGGCTAAATTAGCAGAACCATTTTTCTTTCCTTGTATGAACTGTTTATAGCTCACCAAGAACAGCATTTAGATGCATTGTGTTTTAATGAGAAGAGGGAAGGTTGCAGAGCCAGCAATTTTGAATGTGTAGGATTTTTCTTTCCCCTTTCTAAAACTAAAACATTAAAATGACATGTATTATAAAAGAACATATGCATCATAATAAAAATAATAGCACCTTATAAGAATAATAGATACATAAACACACACACGCACACACACACATACACACAGACACACATTCCTCTTTTCCTGTTACTTCCAGGTTGACCCAAAACTCTTCCTAGAAATAATCGATGTGATCAGCTTACGGTATTGCATTCCTGTCATATTTTTTGTCACTCTTTCATTTTAACATCTCTATAGCCTTTCATTCTATTAAGACCATAGGGTAATTTACTTAACCAGCCCCTTGCAGTCATTGTAGTTGTTTCTAGTTTTTCACCATGACCCCTCCTACCCCCGTAAAATGCCACAAAGACTGATACAAAATTAAGTACCGGTTTGAACATCAATTTTGCCATTCCCTAAATATGTAACTTTGAGTGAGTCATTCAGTCTTTTGACACTTCTGTTTTCTTACTTGCGAGCACAGGGAACATCCTGCTAATCAGAACCGTGCTGAGAACCAAACGCAGTGATGCCCATGTGACACCTCAGCTTGACCTCAGTGTGAACACGGCTACGAACAAATGCACACATGCAACCAAAACTCTGTATTTATATTTTTAACTTTCTAAAAATGATGAAAACACACATTTTATGGAAAACAAAAGGTAATATAATACTACAGATTTTAGAGAATTATAAACACAAATTGTAACATGAACCAATCATTTTTTGACCATTTTGCAAATGGACTTCTCAATCTTAGTATTGATACATCTGAGCTGGGAGTGGTGGATGGCTAATATTCATGTGTTTCTGACAGAAAGCTCTGATTATACTAATGTCCTTTCAAAGTGTATGAAGAAACAAGTTTGAAGGAAAAAGGACAAAAGCAATTTCCAAAATTAACCTCAATGATGGGACAAAGCAGAAAAGTACACTCTGCATAGTTTCAGCTCTCAGCTGACATAGATGGGAGACACCTCAGAGAAGACGCATATATAATCATCAGAATAATATTTATAAAGCTTATTTCATTCATTTTGAAAACAGATCATTTTTATAATTGGACCTGTTATATATATTATATATAAATCTCATTTTAATATATATGTAATTCTTATTTTATATGCAATAATGGTAAAGAAATGAAGTGCTTGAGATCTTTTCAGACTCATGGTAATATATTCATATTGAAAAATATTATGGTTATATATGTGGGTAACTCAAGTATCTTTTCAAAGGTAATTTCTTTCTCTAGAAGTTATAAAATCTAATGAGTTAAAGAATCATGGTGGTAAATAAAAATATTTTTATGTCTGAATAGGTTAATCTGAATGTAGTTATTATTAAATGATAGATTCCTTAAAACATATATTTTAGGGATGTTACATGTTTTAATTAAATCTTAGGAATGAGGCTTTGCTTGAAATCTTGAGGTAAAAATATTATTTGCCCAGAAGTCAATGATGGTTACACAGATGTTATCCTTTCCTGTGGCACAAAAATCACAATACCTTTTTAAGACGAAACTGGACTCCAATTTCGAGAAGTTTTAAAATGATCCCATCCTTTCCTAGATGAAGAAAGAATGGGCTGCATGGTGTGTTTACTGCCTCACTACCTGGTGGTACTTACTTTGCACACCTCTCTGATGCATGTAGCAATTTTGCTTATTTCTCTTCTGCTGAGTACTTTTGCCCTCCTTCCTTGGGATCTCACTCAGACACCTGCACTTCCTTTCCTCATAGCATTTTCCCAAGAGGTTTTCTGCCTCTTCCCCCAGGAAGCCCAGCCTTTTGTGATTATGACCATGAAGCAGTTTGAACCCGTGTGCATGTTTGAGGCAGAAACATGAGGAAAAAGGCAGAAGCATCCTTAGAAAAGGCTTCCCACTTATTTTTCAAAAGTTCAAACACTTCTAGGTATCTCTCTTTTTCTTTCTTACTTCTTTTCCTTAAGATTTTATTTTTTTGAGAGAGAGAGAGAGAGAGAGAGAGAGAGAGAGAGAGAGAGATTGATTGAGAGCACAAGAGGGAGAGGGAGAAGCAGGCTCTCCACTGAGAGAGGAGAAGGAGGCAGGAAGCCAGATGCAGGGCTCCAACCCAGGACCCTGGGATCATGACCTGAGCTGAAGACAGAGGCTTTAACCCGCTGAGCCACTCAGGTACTACTCCATTTCTTGATTTCTCTTAAGAAGCTTAGATTTCCTTAGTATTTTGTGTAAGACAATAATTTATCACACAAATGTGGACACTTTTAGAGTAAAAGGAGGTACTAACCACAAAAAACACTGGGGAAATAGGCATAATCCATGACTGGCTGGGTTTTTTTGCTTTGTTTTGTTTTTAAGGTTTTAATTATTTCTTTGACAGACAGAGACAGCAAGAAAGGGAACGCAAGCAGGGGGAGAGGGAGAGGGAGAAACAGATTCCCCACTGAGCAGGGAGCCCGAGGCCAGGCTCCATCCCAGGACCCCGCAATCATGACCTGAGCTGAAGGCAAATGCTTAACGACTGAGCCACCCAGGCACCCCAATCCAGGACTGTGTAAAGCAAACTAGGACATATGTTCACCCCAATTTTTATTTAAACTCAATTAGCCAGAACACAATAATACATCATTAGTTTCAGATGTAGAGTTCAATAATTCATCAGTTGCATATAACACCCAGTGCTTATCATATCACATATTCACCCTAATATTAACTTTATATTTGCTTTTTAAAATCATTAAGTTAAAATATATAAAGGATTAACCTTCAGACTCAAAGGGACTATTGCAATTAATGGTAAAATAATTTTGTGACAACATCAGTTTGCCTTACTAGAAAATAAATTATCATAGTTCTTCCAATTTCCTACAAAAGAGCAATACATCTCATTATTAAAGTTAATAATGCAAAAGGCATCTGAGTAAATTTAATGTCTTAGGGAAATAGTAAATAATGTTGGAGCACTAAGAAAGAAATTATGATGTATTCCTTGATTTAGATTTAAGTATAATTAAGCTAAATGTAATTTTCAATGGATCATTATTTTAAAGTCAAAATCTGTGGAGCTACAATACTGATTTTTGTCAGTTCTTGATTTATATTACAAATTCCACGTTTTGACGTTACCACATTTTACTCGATATATTCATACTGAGATCAGAATATTCTACTCAACTGTGGGAAAAATAGAAAAGTGTTTAATAATACATACAGTGGAACTTTTCCATATCTCTCACCCAAGACCCTGCTGGTCATTTATTCACCACATAATTTTATATTATTATATTAATTAAATTATATTAATATTATATCCATGGTGCTCTGTATTCTCAAAACAATTTCTTAACTCTGAAATCACTACCAAATTCTTTTCTTAATACTCTCTAAAAGCACTGCTCAATGATCCGCAAATTCCTTCCTATTTTCGACTTGCACCTATTTCATCTCTCACTTTCCACGTACCTCAGGATCTAGAAATGTGGTTGAGGTCTTCTAGTTCCTCAAAATTCTTTCTAGGTTGCTGTTCTTCCTATTTTTGAGGAAAAAGCCCTTGCTCTTTCAGGCTCAGTTCATACTCATTACTGTCCTCATTTCTCATTACTAAAGTCTACAGACCTCTCAAGTCTGGTAGTTGCATAATAGTATCATATTTTGGATGAAAAATGTATGTTCCCAAAGCCTAATGAAGTACTTTTTAATGTATGCAGTGGCTATGTGGTGACATTATTTTGTGAAGTGTTTGTTTATATCATTTACCCATTTTTAGTGGAGTGTTTGTTTATTATTGATTGTGGGTGTTGTTGGTGTCTCAAGATTACTGTTTTTTTCTTAAATATATGCATTACATGTATTTTCTCCCATCTATGGTTTGCTTATTCATTTTCTTGATGTTTTTTGAGGAGCAGATTTTTCTAATCTTGGTAAAATCTAATGCATTTTTTTTCCTTTATGGTTATTACTTTCTGGGATCCAAACTATGAAAAAATCTATTATGTATTCTCCTAATAGCTTTATATTTTAAATAGTGATATATCTTTCTTAATTTACTTTTTGTGTATTGTGTAAGATGTGGGTCAAGATTCATTTTCTTTCTATGTGGATGTCTATCCTAATTTGTTGAATAGAATTTCACTTTTCCATTGAAATATTTTGACACTTGGTTGATAATCAAATACCCACATGGTCCTCCTTATGGTTTCCTGTCTGTCTCATTCATCTATCTTTTGATCATTGTACCATACCATATTGTTGTGATTACTGTAGTTTTGTATTAAGTCCCAGAGTCAAGTAGTATAAGTTTTCAACTTTGTTTTACTTCATTCAGGTTGATTTGGATATTCTAGGTCCTCTGTATTTATACGTAAATTCTAAAATCACCTTCTCAAATTAAAAAAAGTATATTGTATGTTCGGGAGGAGAGTAAATCTACAGACCAATCTGTACAGAGTTTTCATTTTAAAAATAATTATTCTTACAATACACAAACAAGGACTATCTCTTCATTTATTTTGATATTCTTGAGTTGCTCCCATTTTATTTCTTGATTGGTCTAATAGATAACTTATCAATTTTGTTGATCTTTTCAAATAATCAAATGTTTGCTTTATTATCTTTATCTGTTGCATATTTCCTTTATATCTGATCTGACCTTCATTTTTCCTTCTTATTAATTATTCCAGCTTCTTTTGGTGGTCAAAGATTTTAGATCTTTGTACTTTTCTAATTGTTTCCCTAACTTTTCTACTTTACTTTTCTTTTTTTTTTTCTAAGATTTTATTTATTTATTTGACAGAGAGAGAGCACAAGCAGGGGGAGAGACAGAGGGAGAGGGAGAAGCAGGCTCCTCGCAGAGCAGGGGAACCCCGATATGGGACACGATCCCAGTACTCCGAGCTCATGACCTGAGCCAAAGGCAGTGTCTTAACCAACTGAACCAGTCACACGCTCTCTATTTTACTTTTCTCTTTTACTTTACTTTTACTCTACTCTCTACTTTTCTACATTTTCCTATAAATATTTGAGCTATACCCAACAACTTTTGCTATGCTATCTTTTATTTATTTATTTTTTAAAGATTTTATTTATTTGACAGAGAAGAGAATGATCACAAGTAGACAGAGAGGCAGGAGGGGGGGGAAGCAGGCTCCCCGCTGAGCAAGGAGCCTGATGCAGGGTTCGATCCCAGAACCCTGAGACTATGACCTGAGCTGAAGGCAGAGGCTTTAACCCACTGAGCCACCCAGGCGCCCCTATGCTGTCTTTTATTATCATTTGTTAGAAATATTTTGTAATTTTGTAAATAGTAAGTTTAATATATATATAAAAATCACAGCAGACAAATGCAACTACACAAAATCTACCATTTCATTCTGATTCACTGTCACCTACGCAATCTCTCCCAAGTCTACAGCTCCTGCAGGAGGCCCCAGGAGGGGGAATCATATAAAGGGCACTTTTAGAGACAGCCCCGCTCATATTCCCCACCACCTCCTCAGGCCTCTGGGAGGCATATCAGCTAATTCCCCAAAATGTAAAGTTGCTTGTGTTTTGGGTTTTTGAAATCAAGAAAATGTGTGTTTCCCTGGGGCCCAGATAACAAGGTTCCCTAAACTTCAAGTTATCAGCAGATTCTTATAAAACATCCCTATCAGAGGGGAAATGGCTAAGCAGGCACTCTGGGGCAGTGAGGCTATATGATAGCCGCCCAGATTGCAAAGTTATCTAAGGAGAAATGTAAAAGGACTCCCAACCAACTACTTAGAAACTGTCACTGCCTCGTTAAAGCTGCTGGACAATTTTGGAAAGAATCATTTACACCACATCTTAAGTTTCCACAAAAGAGAACTCAAACTTACATTTTATTTTATTATTTTTTTATTAACATATAATGTATTATTTGCCCTAGGGTACGTGTCTGTGAATCGTCAGCTTACACATTTCACAGCACTTACCATAGCACATACCCTCCCCAATTCAAACTCACATTTTAAACTTAAGTATGTAAAACAAAAAGTTTCAGGAGACCAAAGGGCCAATACACCTTATGACTCTCCCTTGACAACAATGGAAAAACACCCCTGAATCAGTATTTAAAAAAAAAAAGAGAGAGAGGAAAAAAAAGGAAGAAAAGAAAAAAGTGGGGAGGGGGAGTTAAGATTTAAAGACAGAGAGAGAGAGGGAGAAAACGTCTTTAGGAAAACACCATCACTGTCTCTTTAAAACAAGACAAAATCCCAGCTGGGATTTCTTCTTTGATACATGGATTATTTAGAAATATAGTTTAATTTCTAAATATTGGGGGAGCTACCAATATTTTGTTATTTTTTCTCCTTTAATCTGAATGTGGTCTTACAGTGTATGATTTCAACCAACTGACATTTCTTGAAACTTGTTTTATAGCTTAACATATGTCTATATGGTGAACATATGCTTTTTAAAGGGAAAGAATGTGTATTCTTCTATTGCAACACTTAATGTTCTATAAGTAATAGATTAAGGTAATTAATGATGTTGTTCATATGATCTGTTCCTTTATTTTTAGTAAAACTGATCTATCAATTGCTGAAACAATTATCTAAAATCTCCAACTATGATTGCGAACTTTTTTTTATCCTTTTAATTCTGTTTCTGTGTGTATTTTGGACTCTTGTTTTTAGGTATACATGTACTTATTCTCCTGTCTTTTAAAGTATTAAAATACTTATCCATTATTATTATGAAATATCCCTCATCTTTTGTAATGTCCTGCGTTTAAAACTTGTTGTCTCTGATATTAAAAGTCACTCCATTCAGTGGAGGAATAGTGTGATATTTTGCAGAATATCAAAATGGTTATGTCTTCTGTGTACTACATTGTGACAGAGCAGCAGAGTTAAGTTGTCTTGGGGATGCTTAATGTATGCTTCTGTCCTTCCTATAGAAATTGAGCTGCTTTGATGAATGTACTCTTCACATGAATGACTGAATACTGTTTCAGGACTGCGTTTCTCTCTCTTTTTTCAAGATTGATTTATTTGAGAAAGAGAGAGACAAAAAGAGAGAAAGAGAGACAGAGAGCATGCGCACCGGTGGGGAGGGACAGAGGCAGAAGGAGAGAGAGACTCCAAGGAGACCCCCTGCTAAGTGTGGAGCCCAACATCAGCTTGATTCCCAGGACCCTGAGATCATGACCTGAGCTGAAACCAAAAGCTGGCTGCTTAACCAACTGAGCTACCCAGGCGCCCCTGTGTTGATCTCTTTTATTAGATATCACAACTGGCTTGGCAGCTAAGCTTGAGGCTACAACTAAGTTAAATTATAGAAAACCATCATTATTCATCATAATCCATTTGGATGTTGTAAAGGTCAACAGGAATCAAATGGGGGGCTATGATTGGTAGATATATCTACCCTTGCATTTATTATAACGTTGAGGGTGGCACTAGTTTCTTCCATTCTAAATGGGATACAGTATTGTTTCATTTTCATGATACAGGTCTCCACGGGAGGTAGAACAGTTTTAAGTACTTTTGCTTAGCCTGTGCTACCTTAGTAGCTTTTGTGTCAGCTACTATGTTGTATGAATTCAGAGACCAGAGAAATGATAACTGGGGAAATCTGAAGACTTGCATTTTAGTGTGAGATGATCTTGGGTCAGGAGATCATTTATCAACTGGCTTCTATCATTCCCACTCAAACAGCGTTCTAAGGTAACACTCTGGATTCCCTGTTACTAGTGTCATCTTGGATTCTATATCCAATAAGCCATCAAAAGTACGGATATTCTCCTCTCCTCAATAGATGGAAAATGCTCATGGATCTCTTTGAGGAAAGACTAGGGAGATACTTATTTTACATTCTAATAGAGGTATTGCTGTGTCCTTTCTCAAGGGGACCCAGCATTCTTTTCAATCAATGGATATTGGATCTGGGCAGTGACTTAAATCTGGAACTTGGATCAAAAAAATCTGTAACTTTCCATTTTGGTGGGTGACATCAGCCTTCTCCTTGCCAACATGCTTTTTTCTTGTTATGCAAGTTACATAACACCCGATCAGCTGTGCTTGGAACAGCATGATCTCTCAATCATCCCACAGATCTCTGAGGGTCAGGCACCCCCACTGCTACTCTGATCTTGCTGCCTATTACAGTAATTACATCTAACTTGCCTTTGATGGGTAAGTACTGCCACCTGGCCTCTGACATTCCAGAATTCTGTGAAATGGGGAATGCCGAGTTCCATCTGCTCATACCACCTGCACAGGAATCCACTCCTGAGCTTCATAAAGATGACTGTGCATCTCCTCTACCCAACCCCCAACACCACCAAGGCATTCTGTACTGACTTAAAAGAAGACATCCTTGGGGCGTCTGAGTGGCTCAGTGGGTTAAGCCTCTGCCTTTGGCTCAGGTCGTGATCTCAGGGTCCTGGGATCAAGCCCCGCATTAGGATCTCTGTTCAGTGGGGAGCCTGCTTCCCCCTCTCTTTCTGCCTGCCTCTCTGCCTACTTGTGATCTCTCTGTGTCAAATAAATAAAAAAAAATTTTTTTATTTATTTGCCTCCGTATCTTTGGATAATACAGCTTTAACTTTTTTTTTTGAGATTTGATTATCTTTATTTTCTTTTTTTCCCCAAAATGTTTATTTTTTCAGTGTTACAAGATTTATTATTCATGCACCACCAAATAAATAAAAATCTTAAAAAGAAAAAGAAAACAAAACATTCTAGGGGCACCTGGGTAGCTCCATGGGTTAAAGCCTCTGCCTTCAGCTCAAGTCACGATCTTAGGGTTCTGGGATCGAGCCCTGCATTGGTCTCTCTGCTCAGTGGGGAGCCTGCTTTCCCCCTCTCTCTGCCTACCTGTGATCTCTCTCTGTCTGTCAAATAAATAAATAAATAAATCTTTAAAAAAAATAAAAGAGAACATTCTATAGATGCTCCTGAAAAAAAGAAGTAGATAGTGAGGTGATGGGTTTTCTGGTTTTCCATAATAAATCTATCTTAATTTTTCCACCTCTCTGGGCCTTCTGACTTCTTTCTCAATATTCTAGCAAAGCAGTTCTTAAATATGGACTTTATTTACCCTATCATCGTGTACAGACTTTAAGAGGATTAACCCAGCATGGTATTATAATTGGTTCTAGGTGTCCCTGCCAGTTTACTGAATATTGAATCAAGAATGAATATTCTCAAGTTATTAAATAATTCCCTTTCCAGTCTTATTCTTCTCCTCTTCTAGTCAAATGTATTTCTTCTAGCTCTTGCCTATACATGTTAGCTAGATCCTACAGTTCCTTTGGAGAGTTTACTATTTACATCTGGACTTGGACACACATCTTTCTCTTCAGATTGTTTAATGATGTATAAACAACCTATGTTGTTTGTGAAGAGACAAAAATTGGGGAGGCTAGGCAGCAATTTGTGAGAAATCTGCTTCAGGTGAGGTATCTACAGTGCCTGCAAACAAGACTATTTTCTGCTAATAGAGGAGGAAGCTGCTTCTGATAGCCCACCAAGTTTGGAGTTCCATGAAATACATACTTTTGAGTTTCTCAGAATTATCCACCTGAAGTCTCCACCCGAGATTTCAAGGTCTTACTCTTTTCCTATGAAGACATTGACTTGGAAATTGGAAACCTATTGAAGACATAAATGCCAAATCCTTTGTAACTTCCCCTCCCTTCAACTTAGATCTAGGCCTGATTTTTAGCATAGTCTGACCTATGACATAAGGGTCTCTCCAGATATCACTATCATATAGATATCACTATCATATATATAGAAACTTTGTCTTTCTCAATGTTTCACAATGTTTCTTACATTGATAGTGATTGATCTGCACCTGCCATTTTTTTAAAGTTAAAGCAATTAAAAAGTTTTAATTACCATTGTTTCCATACTGTTTATATTTCAAAGGTAGTATATATCCTACCACTTCATACTGTGTGGGCACTTTATCTCACTTTCAGGGAGAATCTTAGTAACTGTCATACTAATGCTCGTCAGGGGTTAAAATCATGGCTCTATGCCAGAAATGGGATCCTTATTCCCTAATGACCTATCAATGATCTAGCTCCAAAATTCCATCCTAGGGATTCAGTTTTTAACCCTCTAATTAATTTACCAATATCCCTCCTAAGGGAAAGCCTGAGACAAAAAAAGAAAAGAAAAGAAAAAAAAAGCCTGGAGATACAGGGAGTGGAGCAAGAGGAGAAGGAAAATAAATGCAAGAGTATCAAAGGAGACTAGTGACATTCTGAGAAGCCTTATAAAAATGTATCTATTTGCCTGGGGGGAGTCCCCTTTGCCCTTGTTCAGTGATGGCTCTGTGGACACTAACTCCTCTATACTTGTGGCATTGGTGAATTCTTATTTAAGGAAGCGAGCAGTCCACTCTATGGGGTTAGGTCAAAGTACCATTTAAGCACAGTTGAATAAAGCTGGTTGAAGTCTGTTCATAGGTCGTCATGGCAGTAATGACTGGGCCAGTAAGTGGAACTAAGAGAATGTGCAGCAGTGCCTGAGACATATCTGGAAAAGCATATATTTTCATATATTTTTTAACTTCCTATAAAATCAATATTCTTCACTCACGCTTAATAAATGCTATTAGAAAACACTACATATGAAAATGTCTGTATTACGTTAAGCTGAGCTAATTCAGGTACATAATGTTTGACTTGCTCAGAAACACATGATGATTTTTTTGAAGAAACTGGTTAGTGTAACTTTAAAGTTTTAAACAATTCCACACATTCTTTGTTGCTCTTTCACAGGTTTTAACCATGGATATAAGTTCTTTCTTTGGCAAATTTGAGACTTGTTGGTTAATTTTTCTTTTTTTCCTTTTTTTCCCCCCTGTTTTATTTTGCGTTTGAGTTAACAATTTTTCATTCAGATTAATAGGAATTTTCATATAAAACTCAGAATCAAGTAGAGCATTCAGAAATTCAACCCTACTACTTCACCAAAGGAATAGGGTTTCGTGCTTCCATTTCACCCTCTTCTTTCCAGGATAGAGACTGCTAATAAAACCATGGTGTTTTCTTTCTCATTGACTTCAGTTATGTATGGCCTTAGATTCTTTCTCAACTTAATGCTTTGGGAAGTTTTAGTTGGAACATAGAATGAAATATAATTGCTATTCTGGGATCATTTTTAGTAGAAAACTCTTATCTTCCTTCTCTATGATTTCTAAGGATGGGAAATATTATAACATATAAGAGCTACAACATCTAACTAAATAAAATATATTCTATCTTTTATTAACCATAATACATTTATTTTGTAATGTATTTATTTTATAATTTATTCTATACTTCCCCATTTCCATTTTAGAAATGTTGAGTCATTCTTAAATTAAGCAACAATAATTCAGAAAACATTTTGTTTACTTGTGAAATAATGTAAAAGTATGGACTAAGTATTAAAGTGAGTTATTTAGGCTCAATTAAAATTTCAGTGAAGTATAGCATTGCCTTTGACAAATCTTGCTGAAATGCTAACTGGCAGTTCTGGTTATCTTACATAAAGAAGTACATCTTTTTTAGAAATGAAGATTTGCCATCAAGTTGGAATTAATTTTGGTATGAGCCCTTATTTAGTTTTACTATAGATGTCATGAGAAATTTTTGAAGCCTGTAATACAGTCAGTAATGTTTTCAATGTGGACAGCCATACAAACTTGAAGTAGGAGGTTGTGTTTGAAGAAATAATAGAACTCTGTGGGATCCAGGCTAGCAGACTCATGGGGCCATACAATCCCAAGTCAGGAATTTAGGAATCATTGTATTATGTACCCTTTTCTGAACTTTGGCACAGTTTCTTGAAACATTAACTTGGAAGATATTTGGAAGGTTTTTTTTTAACTGTTCTCAATTACATAAATTCAAGATGGATAAAAGGCATGTCATGATTAATACTCTTTTACTTATAGTAATGTGATTTTCCCTCCTTTTTTCCTAAATAAAATTATCTAAGAAAATAGTAATACCAATGTGGAAGAGTATTACTCTGGAAAACTTTCTTGTATAAATCATAAATTTTACTTCATATCCATTGTCTGTCCACAGTATTTAAGGTACTATTTCTAAGGTCATTCAGGGAGAAAAGAAATCCACAACTTTATCTTCAATGATTAGTTCAAAATAAAGCATTACATTTCATAAAACCTCAACAGGTACCAATTTGGCTCTTAAAAATGAATGATGCAACCAACCAATCTATGTTTTAAAAGAAAACTGCCATACCAATCATTTAGCTTTAGAAATAATAGGGAAAGGGAGGGGAAAACTGAATGGGAAGAAATCAGAGAGAGAGACCAACCATGAGAGACTTTGGACTCTGGGAAATAACAGAGGGTTATGGAAGGGGGGGTGGAGTGGGGGGACAAGGTAACTGGGTGATGGATATTAAGTAGGACACATGTGGTGATGAGCACTGTATGTTATACACAACTAATGAATCATTGAGCACTACACCAAAAACTAATGATGTACTTACTATATGTTGGCTAACTGAACATAACAAAAAAAGAAAGAATCTCCAAATCTAAATGTGTTAAATTTGCTTCCATTCATTTCTGGGGAACATGTTATCCATATATAATTCTAATGCTCTTTATCTCTTAAAACAGTGGCAATATATAAAAAAGCATTTGGTGGGTGCCTGGGTGGTTCAGATGGTTAAGTATCTGCCCTTCAGCTCAGGTCAAGATCCCGGGGTCCTGGGATCGAGTCCCGCATCGGGCTCCCTGCTCAGTGGGGAGCCTGCCTCTCCCTCTGCCTCTCTCTCTCTGTGTCTCTCATGAAGAAATAAATAAAATCTTAAAAAAAAAAAACCACAGGGAGATAATTTAAAGAATAAAATAAAAATAAATAAATAAGAAAGCATTTGGTGATATAAATCTTTTGACACACATTTCCTAAAAAGCCTTGTTGTTTAGTAAAAAGTAGTAATAAGATACAATCAAAACAAAATAATAAAGAAATATAATGAATTAAGTTACATTTAAACTTCACAGATAATGTTTTGGTTAAGATACATAGTATCATAACTTATTAGGGGTAATTTTTGTAAATTTAAATATTCTTTTAAGTTAACATAATGGCTAGGTTTTGATATTTCTTAATTGGTTTCCTTTTAATCAGAAAAATTAAATTTTTTACCTTGTTCACAAACCCTTAAAGATGATTTAAAAACTTTATCATTGGGTCATGGATTAGTTCAGAGAACACAACTTTCTTAAATGTCAGCCCCTGGAATTCCTTAGATCAGTGAATTTCAGGGCTTCTTTTACTTAGACTGACCTGGTTTGTGTACCCCCTATCTAATCAGGATAAGTGTAGTGACCCTTTTTTGTGTCACTGCTATGAATATGCTAATTGTTTTATGTGCTCCCATCTCTGAATGAGAATTCAGGAAAAACTGGGGTAAGAATGATTCTTGAACTATCTGCGTCGGGGGCTGACTTTCCCTAATGCCCGAGATAATGAAAGTATACTAAGCCTACCTAAATAGTAATCATACTCCTTGTGAAGAAGTCAAGGAGCCTTTCCAAGAACTGCCTCTTCAGGTGCAAAAAAAGTGAACAAAACCCTAAAAGACAAAGAGGCACACTTGAGGCACACAAATTATTTGACATTATTTGAACTATAGATATGTGGGCTACCAAAAACAGAAGTAATCTGGTCTAGTGCCTTACTACCAGAGTGGACATGGAGGCGAGTTTCAATACCTTACAGGAAATCCCTCAAGGTATTTTTAAAGTGCTAAAAGACATTAGCAGTGCCATGAAAAAACTATTTACTAAGGTGGACAATAAGATTCCAGGTGATCTGGAAAGTATAAACTTAGAATGTTCCCCAGAAATCCATTTGAGCTTCAAAAACTCCAGTAAATACATTAGTAGAGAGTAGTACAAATAATATACTAGGAACAAAATTGTCAAATTAGGGAAAATTTATGCCCTTTGGGCTAGTTTTCACAAAAGTATTAGGGAAAGCTAAAAAAAAAGCTTAAATTTTTTAATGGAATTTGATTCCTACTTTAAAATGTTAGCTAAACCTTCTTGCCATCAATATGTGAGGGAAATGTTATATTTACAGAGAAGTTTATGGTTTGGACTAAGAACATGTAAAATAGCCTGCATCAATTATAGATTAAAGTATAAATTTATCATATAATCCTTATCGATGTTACCCAACAAATAGGAAAAGGGAGACTAATCCTTTTTTTTTCTATTTTCTTCTACTTTAATTTTTGAAAAAAAAGTGAAAGGTAGAACCAAAAATACAGAAGTCATTAAGTAGGACAATTCCTCACTTTACCGGTGAGAAAACTGGGCTCACTCACCTCCTTGCACTGTAGTGTACAGACAATCTAAAGAACTCAAATTTCTTTTTTTTTTTTTTTCTTTTCTCCTTTAATTTTTGTTTTCACTTTCTTTTTTTTTTTTTTTTAATTTTTATTAACATATAATGTATTATTTGCCCCAGGGTACA
>JAQQSY010000423.1:0-16838 GCA_028646535.1 Procyon lotor | reverse complement strand
TCAATTAACAAGTGCAAATCAATATGTATCAATTAGAAACAGTCAAAAGCTAGGTCAATAATTTGAATAAATCTAATCGGACTTGATGCTCCAGTGAAAAGATGAATTCTCAGGCTAGAGTTACTATAAAATACAGCAATATATGGTTTTCAAAAGGTCTGTCTAAAACATGAGGATATCAAATAAAATAAAATGAAACAAAAGAAGTTGAAGATACTTTTAATTATTCATCTTCACTGGTGAAAGAAAGAGATGGATTTTCAAAAGATGACACGGCATCTCTCTCAAGCCATTCACCTGCTGTCAATCTCACCACATCTGAATAAAGGTGAAAATAAAGTGAAACGGGAAAATATGGCAAGCTGCCCAACCATAAAAATTTTAATGCCAAAAAGCATGACTAGTATAAAAACGACTGCATTCTGCTGGTAGAAAAATACAATGATCATTTTTAAAACACCCTAAAAATATATTTTAAAACACCATATTTATAAAATATATTTTAAAACACCATATTTAAAACACCATAAAATGCATTTGCTAGAAAAACTACTGGTCGTTTTTAAAACATCCTCCTAAGGATGTGATATGACAAGTGGACAGAAATGGAAGAATTTAAGGACTGAACAAACTTGACCAAGCGTCATAAAAAAAAAGATTTAAAAAGATTGTTGAATCACAAAATACACATTTTTTCAAACACACATAAAATACATGATGTGGACAGAAAACGACACATTTTTCTAATTAAATTTTACAGAATTACATACTATGGACTATCTCTCCTTCTCACAATGCAACTGAAAATCCATAAGAGAGAAATAACTTAAAATTCTTACATCTTTTAAATGGATATAAAATGAAAATAAAACCACACTTCTAGATGACACATAGTCAAAGAAACTATAAATTGCTGTGAATTAAAAGGTTATGAAAATAATACATATCAAGACTGAGTTTACAGCTAAAACCCCAATTAGAAGACAATTAATGGTCATATGTGACTTTATTAGAAAAAATGAAAGGAAAAAAGGGAAAAAATCTATAAATCTTTGAGCTAAGTATCCCTCATGAGAATGTAGGAAGACAAACACATTTGAAAACAACAAAACACAGCTAAATAAACAAGGAAGTTATGATTATAGGTAAGAGTAGACATTAAGGAACTAGAAAACAAGCATAAACAGATGATAAATAAAGCCACAAAGTTCTTTGAAGAGAATATTAACACACTTTTAGCAGGTTGAACAGGAAAATGAAACAGAAAACAAAAATAGTTGATATTAAGAATAGAAAACAGAACATCACTGCTTGTCCTGCAGATATTAAACAAATACTAAAAGGGTATTATTAGTAACCTTGTACTGATCACCTGTAATAGAAACGATGAAAACTAATTGATTCAAAGGGAAATGAGTAACGTGAAAAATCTATCAAAGAAATCAAATCCGTAATCAATCATCTTTCCACGAAGAAATCACAGTATTCGTGTTGTTGGTAAATAGCACCAGATATTCAGGAAAGGAATGGCCCGACCTATACCAACTCTTAGGGAAAACTGTTTGTTTTTTTTAAAGTAGATATTGTCCAACAAAAATGAACTTACAAGTCATCACACTCAGAAAAATGCCTATATTCCAAACAAAATATTAGCAAATCAAATTCAGAGAGAAGAAAAAAGCAAACATAAATGACCAACTTGTATTTAATCTGAAAATGCAAGCTTTGGTCAACATTAGAAAATTATTTAACCTAATTGAAAAGATACATAATTACCATTTTAAGACACAGAAAGCATCTGATAAATTTTGATTTCCATTGACAACAAAAACTCTTTTTTAAAAAGATTTATTGGAGAGAGAGAGCAGAGAGAGGGGCAGAGAGAGAGGGAGAGATCTCAATCAGACTTGGCTCTGAGCAGGGAGCCCGACACAGGGTTCGAACCCCCCACCCTGAGATCATGACCTGAGCCGAAATGAAGAGTCAGATGCTCAGTCAATGGAGCCATGCAGGCACCCCCCATAATAAAAATTCTTAGCCAACTAGAAATTGAGAAAGTTCTTTGTAATGTGTTTTGTTGTTGTTGTTGTTGTTGTTTTAAAGATTTTGTTTATTTGACAGAGAAACACAGCGAGAGAGAGAACACAAGCAGAGGGGATGGGAGCGGGAGAAGCAGGCTTCCCGCGGAGCAAGGAGCCTGATGTGGGGCTCAATCCCAGGACCCTGGGATCATGACCTGAGCCTAAGGCAGACGCTTAACGACTGAGCCACCCAGGTGCCCCAACTTGTAATGTTTTAAAAAAGGAAAAGATAAAAAAGAAAAGGGCAGGGAAAGAAAAGCTGGGTTGAGTAACTAACCAGGCAGCAGAATGCAGACGGGTGGGGAACTTGACTGAACAGCCTATGGAGGGAGGGCTTCTCAGAAGCTCCTTGTTGCAAGAGGAGGGGGCGAAGGGAGTGTGTACAGACAATACAGACGACTGGGGGATTGAAGAGGATCCCTGGCAGAAGGCAAAAGCAGTTCCTTCCCTTGTGCACCATCGTTTTGAAAGAATTTCCAGGGGCTCCTGGGTGGCTCGGTGGGTTGAAGCCTCTGCCTTCGGCTCAGGTCATGATCTCAGGGTCCTGGGATCGAGCCCCACATTGGGCTCTCTGCTCAGCAAGGAGCCTGCTTCCCCCTCTCCCTCTGCCTGCCTCTCTGCCTACTTGTGATCTCTCTTTCTGTCAAATAAATAAAATCTTTAAAAAAAAAAAACAAAACAAGAATTTCCAGTCTGCAAGTATCAGTAGGTCCATCGTGTCTGGCGTGCTTGGGTCCCTCTCAGTTTATGGCTTTTGAAGGGCAGCAGCTGGGAAGAGAGCACCAGTACAACGGCTTTCCAGTTCGGCATCCCTGGGACAGGTTGTGCGGGATGGGGTCTTTGCTTCGATGTCTCCACACTTCACGGTGAAACCTTTGCTCCGGAGGTCTGCGACGAGACCAAGAAACCTCCTGTCATCAGGCCCGATCGCCACGTGCTCGAGTTGCTAGCAAGGAGGGCACCAAAACCAGAGCAATGGGAAAGGGCTTGAAAAGGAAACACATTATTTGCAGACGCGAGATTGTAGACTGTGAAGAACTATAAGTGCGGGTTTTTTTTATAATAAATACGGTACAGAACTGTCACCGTTATTTTCTCCTCCTTATGGTTCTCTTCATAACAGGCTTTCTCCAGCTTACTTTATTGCTAGTATAGTATAGTATACATAGCATAGTATAAGTATGACATCCACTGTTTGGATCATAGGTGAGGTTTCTGGTCAACGGCGGGTTAGTAGATCAGTTTTGTGAGGAGTCAGAGGTCATGTGGATTTTTGACTGCGCAGAGAGGATCAGTGCCTGGTCAAGGGCCAACTGTATACACACATTAAGACTCTACCAGCACGATGCAGAGGTATTTCTACCTACCCGCGGAAATACTTTGAACAATTAAGTGACAGGAGCACCAGGAAAGATTATATATACCAGGATAACTCTAACAAGCCCTCTCTGTAAAAACCATAGAAAGAACTGGTGAGCCGTATTTAAAAAGACATAAATAATTGGACAGAAACACCACACTCATGCATTGGAGAACGGATCCGGTGCCTCGCCGATCAGAACGAGGACACGCACGAGTGAGCAGGTGGCGGGCTTGGCAGGGACACGCATCAGGGACGCAGAAGTGACAGGCCCCGCACGGCAGCACGAGCTGGGAGACACATGGGAAAACCAGTGACTTGCATGACTCAGCACCTTGGTCTGGAGACCGGGGGAGCATCACAGTAGGGAATGTTTTGGGGATCGAACCAGTTAATGTACGGGAAACAGTGACAGGAAATAGAATAAAATATAAAAGGAGATCCGAGTGGACATTGGAAGGAAGCAGACAAAATCAAATTAAATTAAATTAAATTAAATTAAATTAAATTAAATTAAAAGCGACTTCTCTCTAAAGCTAAAGCTGCAGGGAGGGTTCGAAATGCTTGAGTCCATTAACGCCCATCAGAGTCTCCAAGGTGGACTGGAAAGGGACAGACTTGTTCTTTGCAAAACGTGAATCTCAGAAGCGTGCACAGTCAGTTTGATCTTCCCTGAGCCCTAGTCTTGGACTCTTTTTCGAGCAAGAAAGTATGTTCTGTACTCACAGGACCTGCCCAGTCTCTGTCCCATCGAAGATGCTCCGTTATGGTTATTTGAAAGAATAAGTAAGGAGGATGAGCTGACCCCCACTGGAGAGAGGAGGCAATCTTTCTGGGGAAGTGGAAGCCAGGAAAGACGGAACGGTCCCCGGAGGCAGTGACATCGGGACTTGGTGGGGCTCAGACACTGGTTTCCCCCAAGGATATCTGCTGGGTTTTATTTAGTGTGGGCAGAAACTGCTAACTTAGAGAGTGAAATCTGGGCTCCCATCTTGGTGCTGAGGAAAAGTGAAGGAGATGCCCATAGGACATTTACCACTTTCCTCTAAAGAAATGCAAATAAAAACATCCAGAAGTATATACGCATTTGTCTATCACGGCATTTTTCTGGCAGAGAAAACGTGGATGTTATGCAAATGCCAAACAATGGTTACATTATGATGTATCTAAAAAACGCTGCTATTACAGAAAAAATATGGAATATGTGAAGTGTTTATTTGAAAAGAAATGTTAAAGAGCATTCAGTGAAACTAATGATTCCATTTTCAGAAAATAAAACCAATCTTCATTTAGAAAAAAAGGTAAGCTCAACTTTCAGTCCTGGAAAAACAGAAAATGAAAAGCCTAAAGATGTTTACATCCCTTACATCAAGATATTCAAGAGTAAAAACGCATAAATCAGAGAACAGAAGGATTAACGCAATAACTCTAAGAGCTGGTACTTTTTTAAAAAAAAAAAGTATATTAATGAGTGTATTTTACATACAGAATATAATCAGAGAGAGAGAGAGAACCCAACGTTGAAAACATGGGCCGGGAGGAGATTTGTAACAGGAAATCAGACATCACCCTATACAAGGACGTCGCCTTATATAGTGCTCTGGAAATGAATTTCAAAAACATTACAACAACAGTCCAGAAAAACATTTCCAGAACTGACACAAGGAGAAAGAAAAAACTCTGAGAGGACAAAAAATTAGAAGTAATTGGAAATATATACACTTAAACATTTTTATTATGTTCTGTCAGCCGGCATATCAGTGATCAGAACATCCTAAGCTTCTGTGTAGGGTTCAATGATTCATTACTTGCATAGAACACCCAATATTTAAATATTTAAAGATCTTAAGAAGCAGTTTTCAAGAGTTCTCTACCCATGTTGATTTTATAGGGGATTTTTTTTATATTTTCGAAAAACGATCGACTTTCTTGCTATGTAAAAAGTTTTAGAGTAACGAAAAAGGAAGTGATCTTCTTAATAAAGGCTATTATCCTAACGGCAATATTGGACAAAACATCCAGGAAAAAGATAAAAACGTTACAGGTCCATCTCACTTATGAGTATACTTTCTAAGGTAGAAAGAAAAGTACTCCCCTCCAGAGTGTCCCCTTGTCATTCCCGGGCTCTGTGATGAGGTTACCTTACCCGACAAGATGAACTTACGGGTGTAATTCAGTTGGGGAATCTTGAGCTACAGTGATCACCCTGGGTTATCCAGGTGGCCCGTCACGGGGGTCCTTAAGAGGGAAGTGGGGGGCAGGACAGATGTGATCGGGTGAAGGAGGGCACGCCCATGGATGCCGATGGAAGAGGCCAGGCGACAAATCGTCGCCGGGACCCTCAGGGAGGAGCTCGGCGTGGGGACCGGGTTAGGAGGTTCCCTCCGAAATGCAGGAGAGGAGAATGAGTCTGCGATCATTTCGTTACCAAAAAAAACCACACAGGCTAAAATAAAAATGAAATATGAGCAAATCAGATCCGGTAGGGTACTTATTGAAGGTCAACTCCCCAGAAGCAAATAGTACAACGCAGACAGCAGATTCCGAGGTGGCTGATCTTTTCAAGAAATGCTCGCAGGGAAAACGGGTGAGAGAGGAGAACGGGGGGCAGGGGAGAGGGAGCCGGGAGGGGGGTGATGCAGACAGTCCCCGGGGGGGCGGCTTCATTGGATCCTGCCGGTCCTCCTGCCTCTCAGGGTGGTCCCAACTCCAAGCGAGGAACTGGTGTCCTAATCTTTAGGCGCTGCTCACCAGCGGCTCCGAGAAATGGAAAGTCATGGGCAGTCTCTTCTCCATGGATCTGCAAAGTGGCTCGAGGGGTTTCCAGCGGCCCAGAACAAGTCCCAGATGGGGGCTCTTCAGAAGCTGGAGGAGGGGCGAACAGATCTAGTCCTACAAGGGAGAACCCAGGGGATCTGGACAGAGCATGGGTAGGGTCCTCAAAGTGCCTTCGACGCAGGGCACACCTGATCATTTAGGGCATAACTCTGGAATTCACCAGTACTACTCAATTAAGGAATCTATTAATATAATCCCATAAATCAATAAGCAAGGAGAAAGAAGCAGCGTGATCGTTTCATTGATGCTGTAAGGCCTGGCATCCATTCCTGTTGAAATTTCTTAATGAAGCACACCTGTTTCTAAACTCACAGTCAAGTTGAATGCTTCTCCTCTGCTCCCCAGGCCCCCCTGCTCGTTGCCCAGCCTGCGTGGGCACGTACCCTTGCGGCCCCGTATTTCCAGGAGAAGGGTGCGGTAGGGGCACCAAAGGAAATTTAAAATAATAATAGAGCTTTCTTTGCTGTTCAGGATTTTTTTTTTAAACACCAACGTAAATGGCAGAAATTAGTTGATTTATACTCCACCGATAGGCATTGCATGTTACTTTTAAAACCAAAAGGATTAGCCACACCCTATGAAGATAATAACCATGGGGCACTGGAAAGACGGTAGTATATAAAGTCAGAAGACCTGGATCCAAAATTTCTCTGCCTCCTCACAGTCGTGTGGCATTAAAGACTTTGTTTAGGGGCGCCTGGGGGGGCTCAGTGGGTTAGAGCCTCTGCCTTCGGCTCAGGTCGTGATCTCAGGGTCCTGAGATCGAGCCCCGCATCGGGCTCTCTGCTCAGCAGGGAGCCTGCTTCCCCCTCTCTCTCTGCCTACTTGTGATCTTTGTCAAATAAATAAATAAAATCTTAAAAAAAAAAAAATAAAGACTTTGTTTCATTCCCCTGGGTTTTGTTTCTTCTTCAGCAAAGTCATTGTGTAAATTTACTTGTTGAATAAATGCATTATTGGGTACCTAACACAAGCCTGGTCCTGAATCGATGAGAATGTCCAGGGACACATGAACTGTACATGAACTTGAACCTCTTGCGGGTCTAATGCCGTCACTGGCATGGACGCACCGCTTCTGAGTGCCTAGTTGTTACCGTCTGTAGCATGTCACTGGCTTGATTTCCCCTTCCCAGGGTGGAACCTTCTCTAGTTCCAGGTGATTGAAAGCAGTATCCTGCCGCCATATGCAGAAGGCACCATTGTGATCTCCACTCATGCAGCCGAACTTCACCACGCGCACATGTGCGTGTGTGTGTGTGTGTGTGTGTGTGTGTGTGTGTGTGTGTGTGTGAGCTGAGGCACCGGTTGGAGAAGGACATCTCGGGAAAGATCTCTAGAACTTCGCCACACCATTAAACGCAAAGAAGAAAACCTGAGAAGCACAATTTCTGTCCCTTTGCGTGGATGGTGATTTACATTAGCAATATTTCTTTCAAAGCAGAATTGAGGGAGGACATTCCATTTTATTGGAAACCCTGGAGATAAACACCTCCAAGAGTAACTGCCTATCCCCAGGTCTTACTGTGTTAGAAGAGCCTCTTTGTTCTTCTCCGTGAGCACCGTTTTGAATTTAAGGGGCGTCTTCCTGTGTGCAGGCAGGAGAGAGCCGACACTGGGGGGCTGGTCCTGGGGGTTGTTTTCTATTCTCTGCTGGTCTGCAGTAGTGCCAAACTTTGAAAACACTCGAATCTCTTCATTGATTTAACAGCAACTACTCTCGGTCGGATGTGCAATGGGAAAAAATATTTTCTTGCAGTATTTTAAAATTGTTTGACTACACAGGCTGCTTGAAAACGGAAGATCAACACAGGCTTTTGACTACCTGGGAAGTTACCCAAGCTCGCTGTGTCTCCTTCCTCGCCTCTGTAAAATGAAGATAAAGCAAGGACCTCAGGCTGCCGCTGTAAGCATTCGATTAAACTAACTTGTACCTGCAAGGTGCTTGGACCAATGCCAGGTGCATAACAAATTCCATAGATGTGTGTGTGGTTAAAAAGTGATCAATATCCAAAAAATACATTATGTAACCTGACGATAAATTCATTTAAAAGTAATAAATATCTTATTTCTTCAAGTTTTCTATTATCGAAAGCGTAGGTTTTACTAGACAGAGGGGACTGCCTTACGTTGCCTCTGGTATCCTTCGACTCAGGGTAAATGCTAACATACCCACTCGGTTGGTCATTTTAGCTCGTCTCAATGCAATAAGGTCCCAGCCGCCGGGAGACTGTGGTCACCCAGGAGGACAGCACCCTGCACAGCTGGGAGTGGTTTCAAGTCGTGCCAGTAGCGATCAGTGCAGAACACAGCTTTGTGCCCAGAGGAGGGAGAAATCGGGGTATTTCACGGATGCGGATTCTCTAGGCTTCAGCATTGTGGGAGAAAGAATATGTCAGATCAAGAAGCCGAGGATTGGCTGTAAGTCAGAATCAGAGAGGAGGTGGCCGAGAAGAGAATGATAGAATTAACGCGGGGCTCCCACTTCTCTGGCAGCGGGGAGGGAGTGAGAACTGGAAAGGCCTCAAAGCCATATTCAAGTCTGTGCTCCATCCCATGAGAACAGGGAGCGCCATTTGTGTGACGATCCGGTCCATGGAGCTCGTTGGTTCTACGTTCTTTGCTTTTTCTGGTTTTTGGGTTTTTTTGGTCTTATTCCCAGCCGACAATACCCCATCCACTTGAAATTCCCTCTTCTTAAAAATAAAAACTACGGACTCTAAATTCTAAGTCACCTAACAGCGTTTCTGTGACATGCTTAGAGACGGAGGATATTGGAGCTTCAGACTTGGGGTTCACTCACTGGGGAAGCAGTTGACCCAAGGAGATCCAAGAAATTGCTCAAATTCACCCAGACATGATGGCTGGGCCAAGGCTAGACACGTGACCTTTCACAGTATCGATTAAACCACATGACATCCCCCAAATAGGGATCCCCACTAGCCTTCCCCTGGCTTGCATATGGATTGAGTGATGAATGCATCCACCATCAATTCCATAAAGACACCCTATGGTCAATCTCATTTTGCTGGCCTCACTCATTAATCATGGGAAACTCTCCCAGGGTAGCTTACCCCCAAGACATAATTCTTCAAGTCTGGCAATTTCGTTCATCACCAAGGAACTTAGAATAAATTTAGACCATGTGTCCACCATGTACTGGGTCTACACTCATCAGCTCTAAGTCCGGGGGCTGGAAGTTGCCTTAGGAAATAAGGCAGCAGGACCATCTGATAGAACAGGGAAGACCTTCAGGGTCAGCATCTCTGAACGATTGCTTATATAGATAGAAAACAGATAAATATCATACAAAGGATACTGTGGTCAGCAGAATTCTGAAACAGTCTCTAAGGGCGCCCCCGTGGTTCAGTGGGTTAAGCATCCGACCCTTGATTTCAGCTCTGGTCATGATCTTAGGGCCATGGGATCGAGCCCTGAGTCAAGCTCTGTGCTCAGCACAGTGTGGAGTCTGCTTGAGATTGTCTTTCTCCCTCTCCCTCTGCCCCTTACCCCACTACAACTCTCTCTCTCCCTCTCTCTCTCAAAAAAAAATTTTATTTTAATTAGAAAAAAGAAATATTTCTAAAAGTCGGCTTGGTTAGTTAACTGAAAACTTGGCATAATGAGAGGCTATGTTCAATGAAGTAGAGACATCAGAGATTCTGTGGGACAATATACAGGAAGGCTCTCAAAGGTCTGTGGATATCAGAATGTCAGGGTGTTCAAAGCGTGAACGTGGCCTATGTCCTCGGGGGTCCAGGGATATGCCCTTTGCAGAGGCCTTGTGAGCTCCACTGGTGAGGGTACCTTGCGCCCTTCTGTGCCCTGCAGCGGATGTACTCAGTAGGAACGACAGTGAGGGAGTGAGGGAGAACTAACTGCCTCTTTTAACTTCTGTATCAGGATGCTTTGACCTCTAGGGCCTTGCTGACCTTGGAGGGACCACCCCCCTCCCCAGACTTAGCGAGTTCCCAGAGATAAACACTCCAAGCCACGATACACCTGCCCTAATCACCCCCGAACCAGGGACCAGACAACTACCGAGAGCCCTATGCCCTAGAGCCCCCTGAGTTTCTTTAAACGAGCCTACATAAGCCTGCTTACCCTGCCTCTCCTGTCCCTCCTAGCGAAAACCGCAGTGGAGGCCCTTGTCCTCAGTTCCCCACTCCATATCTCCCGGCGCTCTTGACCATGACATGTGAAGCCCCCTCCTCTTGGGAACCGTGAGTCGTAAACTGTGTTTGCAATAGGGCTCGCGTCCTAGTCTGTTGGCCTTCCTGTAACTCAGAGACTATTTTCAGGCGCTACAGGGAAACAGAGAGGCCAAGCGGGGTACCAAGGCTTTGACTTGAAGCTAATGGTGAAATATCAGCGTGGCAAAGCCACGTGGCAGTATTTAGCCCCTTAGGAGAGGTGGGCCCGGGTTCAGAATAAGCAGCAGGAAGGGAGAGGCAGTGGGAGTTGTTGGGATCACAAGGCTCTGTGCCGGTCATTGGTCATTCGCTGGCGTCCTGATAATGAAATGTGGGGGCGTCCAGTTTTACTGGATGAAAAGAGCACAAGAAGAGGTCCAGCTTCCCATCACCACAATGGAGACTGAACCCAGTGTCCTGCCCAACTCTGAGACCTAAGTCAGCTGACAAACCCAGGGTCCTCGACGCAAGTGGAGACCAGTTGTCCCTGCGGGATGTCACAAATACAACGTGTAAGTGCCCATCTGTGCTTTCCTCAAGGTGACCCGCCACCACGGGCCAGGGTGACAGTGCTCGGGGGGGGGCGGGGGTGAAGAGCCATGCCAGGACTTTGGGAGGGTTTTGAGACTGTGGCTAAATGCTAATACCCAGGGTCCAGAAATGCCCCCATCCATCGTCAGTGTGAATGAGGCCACAAGGGGATAGGGTCAGAAGGTGAATCGAATTCTGACCCACGACTCTCTTACGAAGTCCCAATGCCAATGAACACTCACACACACATGCACGCACAAATAGACACACACACACACACACACGCAAACCTACATCCATGTATACACACATGCACACAGGCACACACTCACACACGCTGGTTTATTATAAGGACCTGACTTTTGCAACTGGGACATTATGAGCCAGGCTATGAGTGCAAAACGCTCAGGCTGAGCCATCAGAAAGAGGGGCTCGCAAGCCAGAGGCATTCCAAGACCACAGGTCAAACCTGTCCCCAGGCAGGAGTCCGCCTTTCTCCTGGGAGAGGGTCTAATCCCATTTTTAAGGACTTCTGGGTAGTTAAGCCAAGTCCAACTGGTATAACCTCTATCATTTAAAAGCACCTGAGTGGGGGTCGCCCAGGGGGCTCAGTTGGTTGAGCATCTGCCTCTGGTTCAGGTCATGATCTCGGGGTATGGAGATGGAGCCCCACATAGGGCTCCTTGCTCACCGGGGAGCCTGCTTCTCCCCTTCCCTCTGTCCCTCCCCTCCACCCCAGCGCTCACTCTCTCTCTCTCTCTCTCGCTCTCTCTCTCAAATAAGTAAATTAATTTTTAAAAATCAGCTAATTAGGAGCTCCACCACAACTTCCGAAGCCTTTCACACCAGCACCTGGGTCAGCCTTTGGTTGAAAGCCTCGGGGGACTGAGGGCATGAACCTCAAAATGGCTACTGCTTCCCTCCACGCTCTACCTCTAACAGCAGCACAACCCCTGTCCCCTCCATGGGCCTCACCAGAAAGGCATTTCTGGGGGATGAGGTCGAGCCTGGGAAGCCCACCCACCACCCACCATCACGGCCAACCCTGTGAACACAACACACACACACACACACACACACGCAGCTCCTGAAACCCCACATGCTCTCTGAATGCACTCAGCGACTACCATGACAGTGCCTCCTGTGCACCACTAACGTGTGCAAACGCCTTCCCAGAAAGAGTCCTCGGGGGACGTTCACGCTTCTCCTGGGCTGGCCTGCAGCTCACATCCTGACGAGCAAGTCAACTCTGAGCAACACACGTAATGTTGGCTGACAGAGGGCAGGAGAAGGAGGAAAACACGAACACCAAATACCGAAGCGTGTCGCATCCTCCTAAAATTCCTATGTTGAAATCCTGATCCCCCAGGTGACAGTATTAGCAGCTGGGGCCTTTGGGCAGTAATTAGGTCATGACGGTGGGGCCCCTCACTCAGGGATTAGTGCCCTTGTAAGGAGAGGTGGGAGAGATGGGCGGCTCTGTCAGCGGGGCTCCCCACCGTGTGAGGACGCGGCACGGTCGGTCGTCTGTGAGCCTGAAGCTGGTCCCACCAGACACCGGATCTCTAGGATCTCTGATCTGGGACTTCCCAGTGTCCACACGGTGAGAAACAAATCTCTGTTAAGTCACATGGTCGATGGTATTCTGTAGGAGTGGCCCAAACTAAGACCATAGAAAAACACACAACATGAATATACATAATGATGCTTATATCATAGCAAATGTAATATTCATATTATATATAAATGGACATATTCACATGGAGATGAGGAAGCAATTCCGGTGGTCTTTTCTAGCAGGTGTAGAGAAAAAGCATTCACCGGGTCGGAGGCCGTAGGCCGGGAACCAGAGGCTCGCTAACCTGCTGGCGCCACCAACAGCAACTGGAAAAGCAGCTGCCGTTGGCCTTCACCACCTGACTGTCCGTCCCCGAGATCCGTCTGTCTCCAGCGTGTGCAAAGTCAGCTGACCGTGGATGCGGCCGGAACCACCACCCCCGCCTCTGTAAAAACCTTGTTGGTGGCCCCATTATGTGCAGTCCTTCTGGGAATGCGGTAGTGTTTACGGGTTCCTGGTTTTGTGGGTAGAGGCAAGAGGAAACCACAGGAGGTACAAACACATAACCCACAAAATGAATGACATCATGGCAGACGGTGAAGGGTATTCCAGAAACTGTAATAACACTTCTGCAGAAACCAGAACTCGGGGGGTAAAGAAAGCCCTAATTATTTCTTAATTAAGCTTAATGTTTTAAAATGCTGTTTCCCAGAGTGTCTGGATGGCTCGGTGGGTTAAGCATCCGACTCTTGGTTTCCGCTCGGGTCATGATCTCGGGGCCGTGGGTTCGAGCCCCCCGTTGGGCTCCACGCTCAGTAGGGAGTCCGCTTGAGATTCCTTCCCTCTTCCTCCCCCTCCCACTCTTCTCCTCCCCTCCACCCCCCACTCATGCTCTCTCGCTCTCTCTCTAAAATAAACAAATAAAATCTTTTAAAAAATCAAATGCTATTTTCAATTACTCCAGATAAATTATGGATTTCAAAGCTACTATAAATCTCAAAGTCTTTGGCCTTTGGGGCCAATTTATCAGTCATGCAGCATCATAATATCATTATCAGAACTAATTAAAGAATAACCCCCTCGTGTTCAGTCCACATTCGGATTTCTCTGGTTCTGCACAGTCTCCGAGGTAGAAGGCAGACATCAGCATTTTCTCAGGGTCTAAGGTGATCTCAGCCAAGGTGGGGAGGGATGGCTCCATCCTCACCTTTCCTGAATGGAGTTGGAGTCTAAAGATTCAAGGAGATTGGATTAAACGCTTGCAGCAAGAGTAATTTTTAGGTGATGCCGTGGCTTTCCTGAAATGCCTTCAGCGAGCACGCACTGTTCAGGAGGCCTCATTACTGATAACTTTCATATCTGCAATGAAAGCTCCATTTTCTCTTGCTAAGTGAGTTATCTGGGAGATGACGGTTTGCTTCTTGCACCGTAAGAATTCTGTTCACCAGCAACCTCCACGATTTAGCCACCCCTACAAATTTCTGACTTCACTACTTCAAGACTGTTGGAAAATGGTGATTTTCTTCCCTAATTCTATCATTCTTTCGACATTTCTGAGCTAGAATTATTTTCTAAAGCAAAACATGAGCTTACCTTCATCAAAAGTTTTTAAATGATCAGTATTGCTACTTACAATGATATAATTAAGAGCATTGTACAATTCTTTGCGATGTTTTTAACCCATTGAATACAATCAACTAAGGGATGCGTCGTCAGATTACCACATTCGAAATGATTACTTATAATAATTTCATTTTTGTGGTTATATTAATATATGGGTTCTGTTGGTCTTCAGCCTCAGGGTATGTGCTTTTTAATTAAACTTTATTTTTCAAACAGGCAAAATACTTGTATAGCTCAAAAGCCCAAATTATATTAAAAGATATACTCGGTGAGTCTTGCTTTCTTGCCTGTATCCCCCATCCAAATCCTCCCTCCCTACACAGTAAATTTTTGTATCAGTTTTTAGTTCCTTCTTTGTGGGTATCTCTTTTTCTTTCTGCAAATGTAAGCAAGTAGTAGATCCTAGTGATCACTCCTTAATATAGAGATTTCCTCATTCATTGCCTTCCCAGCTTGTGGAAATTCAATCAATCGGCAAGTGTTATCTGGAAGACATTTACAAAGTAAACATTGTTTCTCCCACAGAAGGACATCTGGCTGCTATTGACCAGCAATGTCTACTGGGGGGAAACAGGATGGGTGGATCTCGTCTAAGCCCGAGGTGTTTGCCATCCTACCTTGTTGCATGTGGTTCCTGATGAATCGAGCACTACCGCTCCAAAGTTACTCCCAGACTCACCGTATGATCAAAAGACAAGGAAAACTATTAGTAGAAGCGCTAATATGCATGCGATATTCTGAGACCAGAGTGAAAAGGGCTCCGAGATGCCTGCAGATGAAAAGATGGAGTGAAACTGATATCCGGGAAGAACAAGGTCAGGAGAGACGCCCGATCAGAGGAGGAGAAAGCATCGTTTATCAATCGTTTCATCTATTAATTCATTCAACGTGTATGCAGAAAGTGCCAGCTAGGGGACCGACAGTGTGCTCAGCACGGGGAATCCACGGTGAGCCCGACCGACTGAATGCCCTCCTTCTTGGGCGTTACAACCGAGCGAAGGAAAAAGCTGTGAAAAAGCAAAAGTCATTGCAAACGAAAGGAAAACACTGTAAAAGAGGAAGCTTGGGTGAAAGTGGGACATTTCACCCAATTAGGGAGTCAACACGTGGCGTTTCGTGGAGACTTGCCGCAGGAGCAGGTCCTCCCAGAAGATTTAGGTCAGCTTGAATATTTGGGCACCTGGACGGCTTATGCAAAGGGCTTGGTCACACATGAGAAATCACAGGAATCCAGTTGTGCGAGAGCCCCTAACGGAGCTCAGCTTTCTCTCCAAAAGTGTTCTTTCTTCCCCAGCTTTTTGTTTTTTTATCTCCCACCTCGGATCCCAGTCCCCAACGGGAAAACAGCCCCGTCTTCCACAGTTCCTTGTTTGAACCCCCAACCCCTGCTTTGTATCATCCTTTCTGATCTAGAGAGATCAGAGGTCTCCTCCCCTCCACCTCTCGGATGCTACATAATTCCGAGGTCAGTAGCCCCTCATCAGAACCACAGTTCTGCATCTTCAAATAAGTATAATATACCTCCACGCACTCAGTTCCATTCCTAGGATCGTCTGTTAAGTTCCAACAATATTATCACAGTCGTGCTGCCTTAAAAATGGTCCCTTTTGCGTAGATAGAGAGCCCTTCACTCTGTTTTCTCCTCTTATCCTTTTTCCTGATGTCTAAATGCAACCTCAGGGTGCTCGCTGTGATAGACTAGGTTATTCTCCCCATGTGGCACTCCCTCCGGCCATCCCCCCTTGTGCCCTGTAACTTTGTAGTTTCTTCCCCTGAAGGTCAGAAGCATGACGGGGTGGTCACATTGTTCCAGGGCACGCAAGGTTTCGCCCTTGCTCGGTTCCCGGAGCGGACCTCTGAGCCCTTAGAACATCCCGCTGGGAACTCTCAGCGAGACCTCACGAGACCATCTTCCTTAGCCATCACTCTACTCCGTGAGAGAAAGTGTGGTTCTCTGAAGAGTGGGACCGCCCAGGCTTGCAGCATTCCCGGGGACGGACCATGAGTCTGATCTACATCTGCTCTATGTAACCTCTGCCTTGTCTCTTACAGACTGTACCCTTGCTGGGAAGCAGGAAATGTCTTAACCTTAGTGGAGGAAGACCAACAGGGGCAACGAGAAACAATAAAATAAAATACTGGTCATAAAGATGCATTTTCTTTCCATTTCACTGACCATCTCTGCTCTGATCATTTTCCCTGGCTTTGCTGTTCACTCACTGTGCGACCTTGAATAGCACCCAAAACCTCTCTGGTCCCGAGTGCCTCGTTTATAAGATATGGCAAGTAACGATGAGTTAACTAAACACTGTTGTGAGTTCCAGAAGTGAACACATAATATACACTTAGAATAATGCCTGGAACACTTAAGTATCCAACAAAACTAATTGTAATAATAATCATTATACTACTAATATAATTAGTCTTTTTAAAAAATTATTTATTTATTTATTTGACACAGAGAGAGAGAGAGCACAAGCAGGGAGAGGGACAGAGGGAGAAGGGGAAGCAGACTCTCCACTAAGCAGGGAACCTGATGTGGGACTCGATTCGAGGACCGTGACCTGAGCTGAAGGCAGATGCTTAATGGACTGAGCCACTGAGATGCCCATCATATAATTACTCTTAACTTTCTAGGATGAGGGCCAAGTTCCTTA
>JAQQSY010000422.1:0-16846 GCA_028646535.1 Procyon lotor | reverse complement strand
AAAAAGATGTGTATATACAATGGAATATTACTCAGCCATCGGAAAGAATGAATACCTACCATTTGCATCAACATGGATGGAACTGGAGGGGATTATGCTAAGTCAAATAAGTCAAGCAGAGAAACAGGGATGGAAGGGATGGAAACCTGAAGGGGGAGAAATTGGAGATGGAGATGAACCATGAGAGACTGTGGACTCTAGGAAACAAACTGAAGGTTTCAGAGGGGAGGGGGTTGGGGGAATGGGGTTGCCAGGTGATGGGCACTAAGGAGGGCACGTTTTGTGATGAGCACTGGGGGTTATATGCAACTAATGCATCCCTTAACACTACATCAAAAACTAATGATGTACTATATAGTGGCTAAGTGAACATAATAAAAAAAAAGTGGAAAAAAATTAAAGAAAAAAAAAAAGAAATGTGCCTAGAGTAAGGGTTGATTCCTATAAGATGAAATGAAGCCTCTTTCAGTGTGTAAGAGGTTCAATGTACTCATCTAGACACCAAGTAGATATCTGATCTCCTTGTGGAATGGTCCTCAGAAGTGAGTTGAGGAGATGCTAGAAATGTGGCAATAAGAATAGCAAGGTTAACTTAGGGAGTGCCTGTATTTCAGTTTCTCTTGCACTCCCGCCACTAGAGATTTCTATTACTTGTATGATTACTGATGGCAGAGGCTGGCTAATGTCACCCAAGTCAATTTGTCTACATGGTTATTTAGTACTTCTTTTGTGATATGTGGTATCTGATGGATGTCAACATGCATTACAAAGATCTTTCCACTTTGTTCTCATTTCTATAGTTACATCCACGTGCCTCTACGCTAGAATTTCTTGTCCCTAATCTTCCAGTCTTTCTCCCTTTGGCCCTTAATTTGCCAGATATTCACCACTGCCCAGTTCAGTGGTTTCAGGTCAATCCAGTGACACAAAGTGGAGGACCAAGAGAATAGCCTGAAATTCTGTCCTTTTCTTCTTTTGACTTTCAAGGTTATTCCTATTTGGGTCTCCAGTGCAGCTGCTAATCATTTATGACCTTCATCCATGTACCAAGCTGAGCTACCTGTGAAGCAACCTCACAACTTTTTCCTTTTGTGTGAGTTGTTTAATATGAGACCTCAGTATGATAGATATTTACAGCAAAGATACAGATGTAGTGAAAAGAAGGGCCATATGCACCCTGGTGTTCATAGCAGCAATGTCCACAATAGCCAAACTATGGAAGGAGCCGAGAGGCCCTACAACAGACAAATGGATGAAGAAGATGTGGTCCATATATACAATGGAATTTACTCAGCCATCAGAAAGGATGAATACCTACCATTTGCATCGACATGGATGGAACTGGAGAGGATTATATTAAGTGAAATAAGTATTACTGAAGTAATAGTCATGGATGACATGAAGATTTAGATTCCCTGCTCACAAAGCTTGCTGATGTCCACCAATTCTGCTCATGTTCAGTCTTTGATATACCACTTCTATCTTATCATGGGTAGCTATTGGTCTTGGCTCTCCCTGCTGATATGATGGTTCAGCTCCTGATGGAACCCAGCTCATCATGGTCATTTCTGGACATAGTTACTTGGTATTTCATGATCAGTTGCTTCGTGTCTACCAAGGCTCATATCAGCATGTCAGAACTGTTTTTTGAAAAGTATTTTTTTGAAAAATATAAATCTCTGCTTCAATTGCTGATGGCATGGCCTTGGTCCAGAACCCTAGATGTCTGCATTGTTCTACCATTGAGGTTTACCATAGAATCAACATGAAATACTTTCCCAGTGTGACACCCACAGATACCATAAAGTCTGCTGAATTGGGATGACCAAGCAGCAGGAGTGCTTCTACTAAATCCCTGACTGCTGCAGTGTCCTTTTCTACTTTGGACTCCACTCAAAGTTGGCAGTTTTTTGTGTCATTTGGTATAGGGGTAAAAACAGTATTCTCAGGTACAGAATATATTGGCTTCAAAACCTGAAGTAGCCAGTAGGCACTATTTTCCTTTTTTACAGCAAGAGGTATAAAATACACTAAATCATCCTTTAATTTGGAAAGAATTACTGGCAGATATGAGATCACTAACTCCTAAAAATTTTACTAATGTAGTGAGTCCCTGAATAGGGACTGAATAGTCCCTGAATAGGCTTTATCTGTCCCCTCCTCAGAATAGATGTCTGACCAAGGCCTCCAACAAACTTGTCATTTCTTGCTTATCTGATCCAATTTTCAATAATAGTGGGCAAGAGTGATGTTCTGCAAAATGTATAGCTAATCCAGCTCCCTTCAGATTATATTAGAACAGAGATCTGTTATTATATTAGAACAGAGATCTGAAGAGCCTATAGCCCTGGACAAATAAATATATACTGTTGCTGTCCATTCAAATGAATACAAAGAGCTCTGACTCCCATTTTGATGGGAAAATGGGAAAAAGGAATTTTTACAGAAAAAAGGAATTTGCCAAATCAGTGGCCCTATACAATATTCCAAGGCTGTGTTAATCTACCACAAGGGAAAATTACCACATTTGACAAAAACTGCAGGAGTTATCTTGGCCAGTGGGGGTAGGCAGTTTCAAAGGATTCCACCTGGCTTTTCTAGTAGGATAGCTCTTCCCCAGAAGCCAATGAGGCAAGATAAGGGTTTACACCAACTGTAAGGTATGTCTTTTTTTTTTTTTTTAATTTTGTTTTGTTAGGCACCATATAGTACATACTTAGTTTTTGATTTAGTGTTCCGTGATTCATCTTTTGTGTATAATACCCAGTGCTCCATGCAAAACATGCCCTCCTTAATACCCATCACTGGGCTAACCCATCCCCCCACCCTCTTCCCTCTGAAACCCTCAGTTTGTTTCCCAGAGTCCAGTCTCTCATGGTTCATTTCTTTATTCCTTCCTTCCCTCCCTCCTTCCTTCCTTCCTTCCTTCCTTCCTTCCTTCCTTCCTTCCTTCCTTCCTTCCTTCCTTCCTTCCTTCCTTCCTCTTTCTTTCTTTCTTTCTTTCTTTCTTTCTTTCTTTCTTTCTTTCTTTCTTTCTTTCTCTCTCTCTCTCTCTCTCTTTCTTTTCTTTCTTTCTTTCCTTTCCTTTCCTTTCCTTTCCTTTCCTTTCCTTTCCTTTCCTTTCCTTTCCTTTCCTTTCCTTTCCTTTCCCTTTCTCTCTCTCTTTCTTTCTTTCTTTCCTTTCTTTCTTTTTTCTTTCTTTCTTTTTCTTTTTCTTTCTTTCTCTTTCTTTCTTTCCTTCTTCCTTTCTCCCTTTCTTTCTTTTCTTTCTTTCTCTCTCTCTCTCTCTCCCTCCCTTCCTTCCTTCCCTCCTTCCTTCCTTTCATTTACTTTTATTTTTTCAGTGTTCCAGGATATCTCCCTTTCATATTCCCTCCTTCATTTTCCTCTTCCTTCTCCTAAGGTCTTCCATGCTATTCCTTATATTCCACATATAAGTGAAACCATATAATTGTCTTTCTCTGCCTCACTTATTTCACTTAATATAATCCTCTCCAGTTCCACCCATGTCGATGCAAATGGTAGGTATTCATCCTTTCTGATGGCCGAGTAATATTCCATTGTGTATATGGACCACATCTTCTTTATTCATTTGTCTGTTGAAGGGCATCTCAGCTCCTTCTATAGTTTGGCTATTGTGGACATTGCTGCTATGAACACCGGGGTGCATATGGCCCTTCTTTTCACTACATCTTTATCTTTGTGGTAAATATCTAGTGGTGCAATTGCTGGGTCATAGGGTAGCTCTCTTATTGAGGAACCTCCATACTGTTTTCCAGAGTGGCTGTCCCACGAACAGTGTAAAAGGGTTCCCCTTTCTCCACATCCTTGTCAACATTTGTTGTTTCCTGTTTGTTAATTTTTGCCATATTAACTGGTGTAAGGTGATGCATCATTGTGGTTTTGATTCGTATTTTCCTGATGGCTAGTGATGTTGGACATTTTTTCATGTGTCTCTTAGCCATTTGTATGTCTTCTTTGAAGAAGTGTCTGTTCACGTCTTCTGCCCATTTTTTGACTCAATTATTTGTTTTTTGGGTGTTGAGTTTGAGAAGTTCTTTACAGAGCTTAGATATTAGCCCTTTGTAGTGTCATTTGCAAATATCTTCTCCCATTCTGTGGGTTGCCTCTTTGTTTTGTTGACAGTTTCCTTTGGTGTTTAGAAGTTTTTTATCTTGATGAAGTCCCAAAAGTTCATTTTTGCTTTTGTTTCCCTTGTCTTTGGAGACATGTCTTGAAAGAAGTTGCTGTGGCCAATGTCAAAGAGGTTTCTTTTTTCTTGTCCCTAATCCCTTGCTTATGTTCTCCTCTAGGATTTTTGATGGATTCCTAGATGGATTGATGGTTTCCTATCTCACAGGAATTTCATCCATTTTGAGTTTATCTTTGTGTATAGTGTAAGAGAATGGTCCAGTTTCATTCTTCTATATGTAGCAGTCCTATTTTCCTAGGACCATTTATTGAAGTGATTGTCTTTTTCCCCAGTGGATTTTTTTCCTGATCTGTCAAAGATTAATTGATCACAGAGTTGAGGTTCCATTTCTGGAGTCTCTTTTGTTCCATTGGTCTATGTCTCTGTTTTTGTGCCAATACCATGCTGTCTTGGTGATCACAGCTTTTTAATATAGCTTAAAATTAGGCAACGTGATGCCCCCAGCTTTGTTTTCCTTTTTCATCATTTCCTTGGTGATATTCGGGGTATTTTCTGGTTCCACACAAATTTTAGGATTTTTTGTTCCAGGTCTTTGAAAAATGCCAATGGTATTTTGATCAGGATAGCACTGAAAGCTCTGGGCAGCACAGACATTTTAACAATGTTTATTCTTCCAATCCATGAGCATGGAATATTTTTCCATCTTTTTGTGTCTTTCTCAACTTCTTTCATTAAGTGTTCTGTAGTTTCTAGAGTATAGATCCTTTACTTCTTTACTTGGGTTTAATCCTAGGTATCTTATGGTGTTGCTATTGTGAATGGGATTGACGCCTAAATTTCTAATTATACATTTGGCAACTACAGAAATGTCCACTAGATGGTACTGTGGTCCCAGTGTATGTACTGTAAGTCATCAAAAGCCAAGATTACATTTATTACCTAGCTTGCACATAGACTTGCTTTAACAATAGGATCGTGGTGGTACTTTGCATCTCCAAGTATGGTTATCCATGTAAATTGTTAAAAGTCCCTTTGTCTGACTTGGGTAATCATTATCATGTACATTTGATGTAGTGCTGCAGAACACTTCTCTCTAGCCAATCCAGACCCTCCTTCAGTCAATGAGTGTGAGCTCTGCAAATGGGAAACTGTGGAAGAGACCATGAATTTACATATCAGGTGCTGTCTTGGCTCCTGATGATACAACCTTTATTTCTTCTGGTAGCACAGGTTGAGCAATATCTTCACTAACTATCCTGCTGTGTTGACTCAAGAGAGTGGACCAGGTATCCCAGACTGCCACTCCATAATTGAAAAATTGTTCCTGCCTGTGTGACCACCAATCCTCTATAAAGGTTGAACTCACGCTGCCTCCACTGCTACTAGTGAGTCCATGTCTGTTAAGGTATCTCCTAATGCCAGCCTTTATCAGTGATGTTGATATTCCTCTCACTAGTACATTCCTTATTGCTTTGACTGGGCCCACCTGCAAAAGCATGACCATGTAGTAGAGTAATTGGGTGAAACTGGCTCAGGGTCTTTCTGAGGCTGTAATCAAGTGACCATCTGGGCTAAAGTCATCTGAAGACTTGACCAAGACCAGAGTATCCATTTCCAAGCAGGCCTACTCAAGTTTATACTGATTGTTCGAGGAAGATTCAGTTCTTGTCCATATGAGCAGCTTGAATGACATGGTGTTATCTCCAGAGCAAGCAATTCACAACTAAGGCAAAGGTCATAATGACTTCTATGATCCAGTCTTAGAAGTCCTATACTTCACTGGCACAGTATTATACCTGTTACAAGATCAGCCTATTCATTGCAGAAGGGGATTGCACAAAAATGTGAGTATCACTGAGGATCCTGGGGGGCCATCATGAAGGCTGCCAGCAACCATAGTCCACCCTCTGCCTCCAATGACTCATTTTGTTATCACATAAAAACACCTTCACCTGCTCTCAGTGCTATGAATGTCTAACCATTTACAGCATCGGCTCTAAGTCCAGGCTTCTGCTATCTAAATCAGATCCAGGTGTTGACGAGCCTCCTGTAGTCTAGTTTCCAGAGATTCTCTCTTAGAGTACAATTACTCTATAACAAAAGGGACTTGAAATCTACCATCTTCCATTCTCCCCACAAACCCAACACAAACTACTGGGATATGCATAACTTAACCACTACATATACTCTCAGTGAAGTAAGTGGAAGACAAGAAGCATAAAGCAGTCGAATGAAATTCTGAAATCTACTATTTGGCATTGTTGGCAGTTCTTTGATTAGGACCCAAGATTCCAAGGTACTTGACTCCACTTTCTATTCTTGACTCTGACTTCTCAATTATCTTTCCTTCCTTTTTTTTTCCCTTCCTTTTTTTTTTTAAAGATTTTATTTATTTATTTGACTATTTGACAGAGAGAGATCACAAGTAGGCAGAGAGAGAGGAATAAGCAGGCTCCCTGCTGAGCTGAGAGCCCCATGCAGGTCTTGATCCCAGGACCCTGAGCAGAAGGCAGAGGCTTTGACCCACTGAGCCACCCAAGCGCCCCTCAATCATCCTTCCTTCACCATGAAAAGCATCCCATGGTTTCAGCCGTTTTTTCTAGCCATTCTATTTGTAGGAGTTTGGCAGTTCAAAAGCCTCTATTCATTTTTTACTGTATCAGTTCTTTTAAAGAAGCTAGGAGTACTTCTTGTAGCACAATTTTATTTAAATTTTGCTTTCTCAAGCCACAAAAACCACTCCTACAAATCTGTTTGAGACAATCCTTCTTTACCTTTGGTTTCTGTTGAGGTTCTTGACAAATAATGCCCTAAGTCACTATTGTCCCTAATGTTTGATTAAACTACACCCTGAGGCACAACCTTAGATATTCCTCCATCTAAAACAAGGGTTCTACTCACTATTTTTAGTTTTGATTATAGTTGACACACAATGTTACATTAGCTTCAGGTGGACAACTTAGTGATTTGACAAGTTTATACACTGTGCTGTGCTCACCACAATTATAACTACCATCTGTTCCATTCCATCAGTATTATGAAATCATTGACTATATTCCTCATGCTCTGCTTTTTACTCCCCTGACTTACTCACGCCGTAACTGGAGGCCTGTATCTTTCTTTACTCCTCATCTATTTTCCCCGAACTTCCACCCCCTGCCCTCTAGAGCCATCAATTTGTTCTCTGTATTTATAGTTCTGGTTCTGGTTTCTGTCTATTCACTTTTTAGCCTCCGTTTATGAGTGACATATTATGAATTATGAGTGAAATATGAGACATATTTGTCTTTCTCAATCTGACTTATTTCATGTAGCATAATATATTCTAGGTCCACCCAGATTGTGTTAAATGGCACAATCTCATGCTTTCTGATGATTGTGTAATATTCCATTGTGTATATATACCACATTTTCCTTATCCATTCATCTACCGATGGGCACTTAGGTTGCTTCCACGTTTTGGCTACAGTAAATTATGTTGCAATAAACACTGAGGTACACATATCTTTTCGAGTTAGTGTGTTCATTTTCCCTGGGTAAATGCCCAAGAGTGGAATGATTGAATCATATGGTAATTCTACCTTTAATTTTTTGAAGAAACTTCATCCTGTTTCCACTGTGGCTGTACCAATTTACATTCCCACCAACAGTACACAAGGGTTCCTTTTTCTCCACATCCTTGTCAACACTGTTGTTTCTTGTGTTTTTTATTTTAGCTATTCTAACTGGTGTGAGGTAAAATCTCATTGTGGTTTTGATTTGCATTTCCCTAAGGATGAGCGATATTGAGCATCTCTTCATGTGTCTGTAGGTCATCTTCTTTGGGAAAATGTCTATTCAGGTGCTCTGCCCATTTTTAAATCAGATTGTTTCTTTTTCTGGTGTTGGGTTGTATGAGTTTTTTTGTTTTTTTGTTTTTTTACATATTTTGGGTATTAACCCCTTAACAGATATATCATTTGCAAATATCTTCCCCCATTCTGTAGGCTGTTTTGTTTTGTTGATGGTTATATACACATTTCCAAAATTAGCCGTATTTGCAGGGAGGCTCTGGGTTTCCCCAGGCTGTGGGGTTAGCTCAAACCAAGCTTAGGTAGACCTGTGAGAGTTCAGCCAATGTATCGGTTGCCTGTGAGAGTACCAGCCAATGTACAGGTTACCTGAATACTGCATGCCTACAGTTGGTGATGAATTCCTTGACAGAGAGATTACATAACAGATAAATGAGAAACATTTGTGAACAGCAATTAATGTTCATACATTCAAATTATTCATCTCCAATAGACTCAACTTTTTAAAATGAGAGCACTTGTGGAAGACACCATATAGTTTATAGAAAATCTGAATCTATTCTGGAGAAAGGAGAAATATGTGACTTTCCATTACATACTGAAAAAATCTAATTTTGATCTTTCTTAAAAGACAAGCCATGATTTTTTATTAGCATGTGATCTTTTTCTTGGTATTTCTAGTAATAATCACTTACAATGAACTATAAACTAAATTTCAGTCCCATCAGGAAGAAAAAAATTTGTGAAACAATACCTTGCACAAATGTTTGATTTGGATACCTGCCACCAAATTAGTAGGTTCTGCTTCAAAGTACTTGCTTTCATTTGTTTCAAAAAATTGCCTTGTTTCCTTTTTCTCCTTAGGTGTTTCCGCAAACCAGTAAGAACGCTAAAAAAGGGGGAATAAAAGTGAAACCATTGCAATAGTTTTGAAAAATGATGCAAGAGAAAATACTCCAGCCTGTTACCTTTTGTATCGAGATAGACTGCTGAAAATTTCTTGGGATTAAATTTTGGAGCTAAATGGCTTAATTTGAATCCCCAAAGCATAAAAGCAGACTATTCTATTAAAATCCTAACTGTCCAAGAAGGACAAAAGAAAATTGCTCTAAAATGAGGTCATAGCAAAAACTATTTTATCCCTATCATATCTTCTCTTACCAATACATAAGCCAATAACAACAAGGGAAAAGACGGAGAATGGAGAGCAAGATATTTATGATTTCCATGTATGGGTCAGACTCTAAGACATTTGTGCTAAACAAGGACATAAAACAGGTGGTGAGTGCCCAGATAGGGGATATCTCTTCAAAAACCTCTTCTTTTGGGGCACCTGGGTGGCTCAATGGGTTAAAGCCTTTGCCTTCGGCTCAGGTCATGACCTCAGGGTCCTGGGATCAAGCCCCGAATCGGGCTCTCTTCTCAGCAGGGAGCCTGCTTCCCTCTCTCTCTCTGCCTGCCTCTCTGCCTACTTGTGATCTCTCTCTCTCTCTCTGTCAAATAAATACAATCTTACAAACAAAAACACAAAAAAAACTTCTTCTTTTACTAACCAAAGACCCATTCTATATTCATTTCTTTATGCTCAAGTTTAATCGTTTAGAGCTACTTGTCTGTAACTGTGATGGAATACTCAGTATTTTTAAAGTTTGTAGTTATGGGTCATGATTTACAGATTATTTATAGTTATATATAATGGATGCTTTAAAGTGTACTAGGAAAAGGCCAGTAAATGGCCAGAGTCATTAAAATGATTCTTTAACCTGAACTATTGGATCAATTATAGACAGTGCAAAATTAGTTCACGGTGGCTTTTACAGAAATTACAATGCATGTTCATAAGGACTGTGGTCTCTGTCAGTAACAGAAGTACTAGAACTCACCAGTAAGAAAAAGTTCCATGGCTTGGGCACACCATACTCCCCTGGAAAGACAGCTTCTATATACCAGGCCACAAGGCCATATAAGAAAGCATCAAATAAAAACATTCCCAGTATATGGGCAAAGTCAAAGTTCTCCATTTTGGGTGATGAGAAGATGTTACTCCATTTAATTCCAATTTCTAAGAGATAACAGTTGACATTTAATTTAGGTGCCAACTGACACTAAAACAGTTATTCATCTGCATCATAATTAAAGAGTGAAGGAAAAAGGTGTTAATATTCTATAGAGATTCCTATTATAGTCAGTTACTTTCTTATACCATTAGAATTTAGGGCATCTGAGCAAGTAATCATGTTAGATGCTTCCTAGTGTGCCAGAAACAATCAGATGAGTGAAACAAACAAACAAAAAATATACTAAGTCAGGAATATAAATGTTAAGAAAAATAAGCAAACCTATGAGTTAAGACACTGACTCCTCTCTCTCCACCCCTCCTCATGCTAAATGTTCACTGGAAAATATAATTTTAGAAAATCATAATCATTGAAAAGCAAGGATAAATGCTATTTACAGAAGAGAAGACTAGAAGAATTTTTGCATAGATATAGCACTGATGAAAAAAGGAAGACTAACAGTTACTAAAAGCAGACCTGTTTTGTTTCCTCTCTTGCACTAAACAGCAGCCAGTAACTCCAAATGAGTAGGGAAAGATATAGACTTGAGTAAATTTATGGAGAGAATGTGGAAACAATCATGTGCTACAGGTGGTGGTATGAAGTAATATCATTTTTTGAAGGACAGTTTAACAATATTTATCAATTATAAAACTGTGAATATCTTATGAGAATAAGGTCAAATTTATAAGGTAAATACTCACTTTCCATTTCTGCCTTGACTAGGAATTTAGTTCCCAGTGCCATTGCAATATTTGAGCTGAGACAGGAAGCCAGTTTCTGGGTGAACGTCATTTGGGCAAAGCGTGCAGAGACTGTACCAAGTGGAAAGTAGGTAGCAAAATAAATGAAACCTCCAACAGAAACAGCAAAATGTGCTGGAAATAAGAAGGAAATTATAAGGTCAATTTAAGCTACATGCAGAAGCCTACACTACAAATATCTTTGTCTTACTGGAAGAGTGTAATAAAATAAGCACAGTGAGAACAGAAATTTGTTTTGTTCACCATTTGCTCACCATTATACAATGCATGGCACTTAGGAGAGGCTTGAAAGTATTTTCTGAATGAATGAAAGGCTGAAATTAAACATTTCAGTAACAATTTTTCTGGAATGTATCATCCTATAATGTAACTATGAATATTATAGCTCTTAATGGAAAATTTACATATTTTTCAGCATAAAAATTATAAATGTAAATACTATTATTGACATAATCAGAAAGTATTTAGATTGTATTTCCAGATGCTATGAGATTCAGTCTATGTCATGATACTGAGGGAAAAGAAGGATACTTGAATAAACAGAAATACAAAATTGGTCTCAAGAAAGTAGATATGGTTTAGAATATGAAGAGTTCCAAAAATGTGACTCTGATAAAACACTAAAAAGAAAATTCCTGTTAATAAACCAATTAACATCATCAGGAGTTAAAATTCAGCATCTAAATAAAAATGGTATATTAAAAAGTACAACATATTATTCCACTATTAGGAATGATTCTTCCTTTCCCTCTTTATCTCACTCTACATACAATATTCACTAACTAGAACATTTTATATACTCATCAATGTGTATGCTTTAAAATTAAAATTGTAAACAGATTGAGAGGGGACAAATAAGAGCTAACAAAGACAATATATCAGATACACCTGATAAATAGCATCAAAATATATAATGCAAAAAATAACAATAAATATACAAGTGTACAATCATAGTAGAAATTTTAATCATCCTTATCAGAATTAATAAACTTGGCCTAATGAAAAAATACATGTGAACTACCCCAAACAACCTCAAAATATATATTTTTTTCAAACATACTTGGAATTCTGATTTTTAAAAAACTATGACATTGACTAGGTCATAAAGTAAATCCTAACAAATTTCAAAAGAATTATATTAAATTGGCAATCAATAACAAGAAGATATCCATAAAAATCCATTATGTTGAGCAATTTGAGACACACATCTTTGAATAATTCTCAATTAAAAAAGAAAATTATAAGGACAATTATAAAACCTTTTATAATTGGGAAAAGACACAAAATTTGTGTCATGCAGTCAAACCAGTACTAAGAGGGAAATGACAAGCCTTAAATTCATTTATTAAAAGAAATAAGACAAACGTTCACTATCACAAGTTTTAAAAAATGGCAATAAATACAAAATTTATGGAATGGTAAGAGGATCAGCAAAACCAAAAACTAATTCTCTGTAGACTAATACTGCTAACAAACCTGCTGTGAAACTGATCAAGAAAAAAAAGAGAAGGCACAAATTACTGGTAAAAGGAGTAAAAGTAATATATCATGACAGACATTGGTAAAGACATTAAGTACATAAAAAACATATTAAATTAATGACACTACACCAATAAATTTCAAAACTAAAAAATATAAGTTAAAGAAAATACAACTTACCAAAACTGAAAGAACTAGAAAACCTGAATGTCCTAAGGTCATAAAAGAAATTGAATCAATAATTAAATCTTTCCCAGTGCTTTTTCAGCAACTTCTAGCACATACTCAAAGAAGAAACAATCAGAATACTGCACTGAAACTACCAGAAGATAGAGATAAAGAAATAGAGGACAATCTCTCCAAGTACTTTTATAAAACTACCATAACTTGATATCAAAATAAAATACAGTACAAAAAAGGAAATTATAGAGCAATTTAACTCTTGAACACATAGGTAAAAATCTTAAACCAAATATTAGCAGAATTAATCCAGCAGGAATACAAAGGAAAACATATCCTGGCGAACTTAAGTTTATTCTGAGTATGAGATTGGCATATTTAAAAATTCAGCTTATATAACATACATTGCTAAGAAAAAAAATTTATCATTTCAATAAATGCAAATAAAAAATTCTAAATCAAACTCTACATCCTTAGCTAGATAAAATTCTTAAAACAGTAAATGAATAAAATCTTTTAACCTGATAAATAATATACCTGTATAATTTAAAAGTTTCCAGTCAACTTTATACTCTAAAAAGTTGTTGTTGGACCTCAGTTTTAAAGTGGATATGTAGGGAGATTTTCCCCACACCATCAAGCAAGTGTCCAGGACATTAGCTGGGTGTCATAAAGTTCAACTCAATTTTGACACTATTTATTCCAAGATAGCACCAGATTCCACAGTTTAAGGATTCAGTTCTACAGGGCTATTCCCCTTACCCCAATTTCAGATGCCAATCACAAGCCCAGGTTATTACCTTTGCTTCTGCTGAATGACTATAGATCAGAGTTTCCAAGGACCTCCTTGGGCTCAATTAATCTGCTAGAGAGGAGGAGAAGTTAAGATGGTAGAGTACGTGTAGGAGGACTCTAAGTTTTTCTCATCCCTCAAATACAACTAGATAGTTATTGAATCATTCTGAACACCTAAGAAATCAATGGGAGATCTGAGAAAACACATGCTACTTTTCTACAAGTAGAAAAGCAACCACCATTTGGAAGGTAGAAGGTTCTGAAACTTGAACCCAGTGTGATGTAGCTTCAGAGGAGTGGAAGCCTGCTTAAGGAGGCTACTCCAAAGTATTATAAGCAGCAGAGCACAGAACTGAAACTTTTAGAAGTCCACTACAGTGGGGTACATGCTTGGGATAAGGTAAACCACTTTCTTACACCTTACACAAAATGAATTCAAATGCATAAAAGACCTAAATGTGAGACAGGAATCCATCACAGTCCTAGAGAAGAACACAGGCTGCACCCTCTTTGACCCTGGCCACAGCAACTTCTTGCTAGATACATCTCCAAAGGCAAGGGAAACAAAAGCCAAAAGGAACCGTTGGGACTTCATCAGGATAAAAAGCTTTTGCACAGCAAAGGAAATAATCAACAAAACTAAAAGGCAACCTACAGAATGGGAGAAGATTTTCACAAATGAAGTGTCAGATAAAGGGTTAGTATCCAAAACCTATAAAGAACTTATTAAACTCAGGGCACCTGGGTGGCTCAGTGGGTTAAAGCCTCTGTCTTCGGCTCAGGTCATGATCTCAGGGTCCTGGGATGGAGCCCCGCATCAGGCTCTCTGCTCAGCGGAGAGCCTGCTTCCCTCTTTCTCTCTGCCTGCTTGTGATCTCTCTCTCTCTGTGGAATAAATAAAATCTTAAAAAAAATTAATGATCAGAAACTTGTGAATTAAAAAAAAAGAACTTATTAAACTCAACACCCAAACCCCAAAAAATCCAGTTTAGAAATGGGCAGAAGATGTGAACAGACATTTCCGCGAAGAAGATATACAGATGGCTAACAGACATGAAAAAATGCTCATGGGCATCATGGGAATAAAAATCAAAAGCACAATGAGATACTACCTCACACCTGTCAAAATGGCTAAAATGAGCAACTCAGGAAACAACAGATGTTGATGAGGATGTGGAGAAAGGGGAACACTGTTCACTGCTGCTTATAATACTTTGGGGTAGCCTCCTTAAGCAGGCTTCCTCTCCTCTGCAGCTGTATCACACTGGGTTCCACTGTTGGTAGGAATGCAAACTGGTGCAGCCACTTGGGAAACAGTATGGAGATTCCTCACCAAAGTTAAAAATGGAACTATCTCATGACACAGCAATTACACTACTAGGTATTTATCCAAATGATATAAACAATGATTCAAAAGAGCACATGCACCCCAATGCTTATAGCAGCATTGACTCAGCCATCAAAAAGAATGAAATCTTGGGGCACCTGGGTGGCTCCATGGGTTAAAGCCTCTGCCTTCGGCTCAGGTCATGATCTCAGGGTCCTGGGATCAAGCCCCGCACCGGGCTCTCTGCTCAGCAGGGATCCTGCTTCCCTTTTCTCTCTGCCTGCTTGTGATCTCTCTCTCTCTCTGTCAAATAAATAATAAAATCTTAAAAAAAAAAAAAAAAGAATGAAATCTTGCCATATGCAATGATATGGATGGAGCTAGAGTGTACTATGCTAAATCAAATAAGTCATCAGAGAAAGATAAATACCATATGATTTCACTCATATGTGGAATTTAAGATGGAAAACAGACGAACATATGGAAAGCAGGAAAAGAAAAAAAAAAAAGAGAGAGGGAAACAAGCCATAAGGGACTCTTACTGATAGAGAACAAATTGAGGGGTGATGGAGAGAGGTGGGTGGGGGATAGGCTAGATGGGTGATGGGCATTAAAGAGGGCACTTGTGATGACCACTGACCATTGTATGTAAGTGATGAATCACTGAAGTCTACTCCAGAAATCAATATTGCACTATATGTTAACTAACAAAATTTAAAAAAAAGACAAACAGCTCAATGTATTTTCATATCGACTTGAAAGTAATGATAAGAAATATTAATAATAACCAACAAATTACACAACCTAGATGTAACAGACAAAATCTTTGAAATGCAGAACCTACCAATACTAACTCAAGAAAATATAGAAAATCTGAATGAACCTGTAAAAAGCAAAGATTTGTATTACTACCCAAAACTTTCCTATTAAAAAAAGCGAAGTACTAGGAATGTCTGGGTGGCTCAGGCCATCAAACTGTTGTCTTTGGCTCAGGTCATGATCTTGGGGTCCTGGGATCAAGCCCTGTGTTGGGATCCCTGCTCAGTGGGGAACTGCTTCTCTTTCTTCCTCTGCCCCTCTCCCCCCACTCATGTTCGCTCTCTCTCAATAAATAAATGAAATCTTTTTTTTAAAGCAAAGTACCAAATGGCTTCACTGATAAATTATATGGAAATTCAGAGAATAATCAACACCAATCCCTCTCGAACTTTCCAAAATGTATAGAGAAAGGAATGCTTCATAACTCATTCTGTGAGGTCAGAATAACCCAAGTAACAAAGTCAGAGAAAGACATCACAAGAAGATAAAATATGTGAATTACAGATGCAAAGGTCATCAACGAAATGTAGCAAACTGAATACACCAACATTTTTTTTAAGGTTTTTATGTTTAATTCCAGTATAGCTAACATTAGTTTCAGGTTTACCATACACTGATTCAACAATTCTATACATTACTCAGTGCTCATCATGATAATTGTATTCTTAATTCCATTCACCTATTTCACCCATTCCCCTAACAACCTCCTCTCTGGTAACCATCAGTTAGTTCCCTATAGTTAAGAGCTGTTCTGTTCTCAGTTTACCTCTCTCTATTTTTTGTCCTTTGTGTCTTAAATTCCACATATGAGTGAAATCATAGGCTGTCTTTGACTAACTTATTTCACTTAGCATTATTCTCTCTAGCTCCATCCATGTTGTTGCAAATGGCCAGATTTCATTCTTTTCTATGGCTGAATAATATCCCATGGTATATATATACCACCTCTTCTTTATCCATTCATCTATTAATGGACACTTGGGCTTTTTCCATAATTTGTCTATTGTTAATAATGCTATAATAAACATACGGGTGCATGTGTCCCTTTGAATTAGTGTTTTTGTATTTTTTTGGGGGGGGGTACATGCCCAGTAGGGGAATTACTGGATCATAGCGTAGTTCTATTTTTAATTTTTTGAGGGAACTCCACACTGTTTCCCACAGTGGCTACACCAGTTTTTTTCCCCCCAAATATGTTTATTTTTTTTTCAGTGTTACAAGATTAATTGTTCATGCACCACACCCAGTGCTCCATGCAATACGTGCCCTCCTCAATACCCACCACCAGGCTCACCCAACCCTCCCACCCCCTCCCCTCCAAAACCCTCAGTTTGTTGCTCAGAGTCCACAGTTTCTCATGGTTCATCTCCCCCTCTGATTTCCCCCCATTCCCCCTTCCCTTCCTTCTCACAATGTCCTCCATGTTTTTCTTTATGTTCAGCACGTGTTGGTGAAGATGTGGAGAAAAAGTTGGTGCTTTT
>JAQQSY010000421.1:0-16856 GCA_028646535.1 Procyon lotor | reverse complement strand
AGGAAAGATTCTGATATGGGGGCCACTTGCGCAGCAGTTTTTGTATGATATATACGTAGATGGTTTTCCAATCTTATTGTGTGGAAGTGATGATTCAAATATAAACTCTTTCCATGCAACTCACCAACCTAAAATAACTAGCGTCATTAACAAACGCATAAATGTAGCCTTTTAAACACAAATCAAGTCCTAGGCACTCACAGCCCAGGTTTGCGGGGGGGTGGTGGTGGGGGAGATGGGGGGGGGTGTCCTGAGCATTCCAGCTGCTCCTTTGCTCCCTTATCCTCTGTGATTTGACTCATCTGTCCCCTTCCCCTTGTCCCCTTCACAAGACTCTTTAAAGTTCTTCCGAGGAACAGGTCAGCTGGGAGCAATGAATTTCAGCTAATTTGCCTGGTTCTGGGTCTGGGTCTGGGTGTGGGTCTAGGTAGGGAGAACAGTTTGGAATTGCTTTGCAATCTTACAGTGTTTATGGTAAGAAAAAGGGACCAGAATCTAGAAGGGATGCGCCAAGGAAGATGATCAGCACCCGCTACACCCCGCCCCTGCTCAACATCCCCAGTGCAGAGCGGAGCTCAGAGCTCAAGCACATAAAACAGCTTTCGCTGCATCATCAGCCACAACGTGGGAAGAATTGCCCATCACCATCTAACACTGCTTCCCACAGCCCCCAGCTGCTCTCCTTACAGCTCCTAAACCTGGCTCCTGGGGGAAGTCTAGCATCACATTCCTTCCAGAGCTCCCCACTCCTGGGTTCAGGGGTTGGGGGCCTCTCTTGCCTTTACAACTCTCCCCCTTCCCCCCCCCCCCACCCCCTGCCCCATATGGCTCCTCAGCCTCCTGGTCACTGTCTTCCTGCCCTTCCATCTCAACACTCAAGGTCTCATCATCAGTCTTCCTGCCAGAATCACTAGCCTGGTTCTCCTATCTGCCTCCTGAATATCCATTGCCCCTTCTCCCAGGGAATTCCTCCTCCCAGACCTATAGCCCCTGATTTTTCTGCATGTTTCTGATCCTAAACACGGCAGTACAAATGAACTCACTCAGATGTTACAGCTCTGTCATTCTGGCTTCAGTAAGACTTAGGTTTCTCCTTACAGACCCTTCTGAGGAATGGTTTAACGGCAAGAAGGTTTTTCTATAGCCCCTCCCCCTTTTAATGAGAAAGAGAGCTTTAAAAAAATCGAAAATATCCTCTGACCTTGGATTTTAGAATTTGGTTCTGTGATCAAAGAGGAGATAGGATCATCTCCTTGTATGCCACTTACTGGCTGGTAAAAACTCCCAGCATCAACACTGCTCTAGGAATCAGGGAATCAGGGATGGCATCTCTTAGACCTTAAATAACTGATTTACAAAAACTTGAGTCAGTGAAACGTTTGGTGGTAGGCTACTACAGCTATTAACCTTTTGTTTATAATTTGTTGGAATAGTTTGCTAAGATTAACAAAATGCAACAATGCATTTTAGAATGTTCAAAACACACACACACACACACACAAGAATATTATTCAGCCACAAAAAAGAATGAAATCTTGGCATTTGCAACATGGATGGACCTTGAAGGCATTATGCTAAATGAAGTCAGACAGAGAAAGACAAATACCATATGATCTCTTATACATGGAAAAAAATACCCCAAGCTCATATATACTGAGAAGAGATTGGTAGTTGCTAGAGGCAGCAGAAGTGAGATGGAGAAATGCGTGAAGGGTTTCAAAAGGTAAAAAGAAAAAAATTTTTAAAGAATAAACTTATGGGGCGCCTGGGTGGCTCAGTGGGTTAAAGCCTCTGCCTTCGGCTCAGGTCATGATCTCAGGGTCCTGGGATTGAGTCCCACAGCAGGCTCTCTGCTTGGTGGGGAGCATGCTTCCCTCTCTCTCTCTGCTTGCCTCTCTGCCTACTTGTGATCTCTGTCAAGTAAATAAATCTTTTTTTAAAAAAGGAAAAAAAAAAGAATAAACTTCTACGGAAAAATGCTGCTGTAAGAAATCTATTTGCTTAATGGAGAGGCTTTTTGTTGCTAAAAAGTAAATAAAAAAATCACCATCCTAAAGTAGTCATCAGGAGGTTCAAATAGAAGAAAAACACAACAAGGGCCAAAGCAGATTATTAAATTTTAAAAGCAATTAAACATTTATAAGATGTGTACTTCTACATAACAATAATGTTGAGATTTGAAAAATAAAATGCTAAACTTTTTTGATTCCTAGCCTGAGCATGTACAGCTATATTTCTGTTTCCATCAGGGTCGAGTAAAAGTATGTATATAGAGACATAATGCTATTTTTCCTCTAAAATATATTAAAAAGTCAAGGAGAAAGTGGGAATAAATTCCTAAAATTGATAATAAAGGTTAGGCTCATTTTTATTTTCTACTAGACTCAAGTTTCTGACTTATTTTTAAGCTTTTGTTATTTACTTTGACTTGTAATACAGAAAAATTCTTTTAATCTTTGCAACTGCCATTAGATTCTTACTCAAGAATTGGGAACTTAATACAGCATCCAGTGTCAGAGGTCCTTCTGAGTGACCACTGTGAAATCCTTAATTTATACCTGAGTCAACAATGCAGAATTCTGAGAGAGGAGGGAGCAATAATGAAAAGGATGTTATTCAGAGCATGGTACTCTCAAAAACAGAGCTGGGAGAGAGGGAGGCCTCCAGCCACAAACCAGGATTCAAGGCCACCATCTTGGGGGCATCTGTCACCCCAGGTTGATTGGGATCACTGCTGTTTTCTCAATGTCCCTCCTGAGGCAAGGCTGGGCTGAGGAAGACCCAGTCAGACGGACAGACATATACATGCCTACACAAGAATAAAGAAGGAAAAGGATGACCAAATAGGGCAGTTTCATCAGTAAAATGCATATGCAAAAGGGCAAAGCTTTTTTTTTTTTTTTTTTAAGATTTATCTATTTATTTGAGAGAGAGCATGCAAGCGGGGAAAGGGGCAGAAGGACAGAGAGAGAGAATCTCAGTCCTCCCACTGAGCGCAGAGCCTGATGCAGGGATTGATCTCATGACCTTGAGATCACGACCTGAACTGAAACCAAGAGTTTAACGCTCAACTGACTGAGCCACCCAGGCACCCCGAGGGCAAAGCTTCTGACCCAGCACTTGAAGATCATCAGTCACCAGTGCTTCGGGGGGGTGGGGTGGGGCGGGGGGTGGCTGTGGAGTTTGCAAGAGTGCAGAGCCACTTACAGAAACATTTTCTGAGGACTGAAAAAACTTGTGTTTTATAATCAACATGGGCCTGTGATGTGGTGGTGTCTAGGCAGAATCAGGGAAATCTGGTACATTCCCTGCCATTATTTCCAGCTCTGTAGGGTTTCAGGTACTGAAATGCAATTGGACATACACTGTGAGAGCACTCAAACAACCCACACGTTTTCCCTGCCCAATGATACTGGGTATACAATGGTTATGGGGGGGAACTACAGACCGTTTTGATAGGAAATAGGCTCTCGAATTCAAGGATTTAGGGATCACTGTCCAGCGCTAAATATTTTAAACATGGTGAAGATTGACTGAACCATATCTACTTTCCCACTCCCTTGAGCTCAGGTTGTGGTTCTGTCTGAAGAGATTGTGATGTCTTCCCCAAGGACAAGCTCAAACCAACTGCTCTAAAGGTCTATGCCCAACATCCACAGGCAAGGTGGGAAATTATTGCTGGAAATAAAAACTCCCCCTGACTTTTCTTTAAGAAGATGATGTTGTTTTAAAGATTTTACTAATTTATTTGAGAGAAAGAGAACACAAGTTGGGGGGAGGGGCAAAAGGAGAGAGAGAAACAGATTCCATGCTGAGTGCAGAGCCGGATGATGCGGGGCTTGATCCCAGGACCCTGAGATCACGACCTGAGCCGAAGGCAGAGGCTTAATGGACCGAGCCACCCAGGCGCCCTCTAAAGATAATATTTTAAAACCCTTCATCTAGCTACCCTGAGAGCTGAAATCCTGGGGTTCTCAAGTTGGCGCTGAGCAGTCTGAGGACTGGAGCTTCAGATGGGTGGCCACGTTCCTCTGCGCAGGTCCAAGTCTGGCACCAGGACCACAGCTGGATATCAAAGTGCTCAGTTCAGAGACAGCTGGCCAGCAGTGGGCTTGGTGAGACTCCTGCAGCTTTTGCCTCTCCAGGGTCACCGAATGTGGGTGTGCTATGGACTAATTTGTGTTGCCTCAAAGTCTTACATTAAAGCCCTAAACTCCAATGGGACTGTGTTTTGAGATGGGGATTTTAAAAGGTGATTAAGGTTGGGGCGCCTGGGTGGCTCAGTGGGTTAAAGCCTCTGCCTTTGGCTCAGGACCTGAGGGTACAGTTCTAGGGGCCTAAACCCGGCATCTCCCCCCACACCAGCTGAATTTCATCTTGTTCCGATTCAGGCCTGGAGCAGCTGAGGAGGAGAGTCACTACTCTGCAAGCTCTTTCCCAATAGGTGTAAGAGTGGGTCCTGGGATCGAGCCCCACATTGGGCTCTCGGCTCAGCAGGGAGCCTGCTTCCTCCTCTCTCTCTGCCTGCCTCTGCCTACTTGTGATCTCTCTGTCAAAAAAAAAAAAAAAAAAAAAAAGGTGATTAAGGTTAAATGAGGTCTTATGGGTGGGGTCGTAGTCCAATAGGATTGGTGGCTTTACGAGGAAAGGAAGGCAGGCCGCTACCACAAAAGCTTTAGAAACAGCTTCATTTATGATCAGGTTTGCTATCTTTGAGAAAGGTTCAAAGCCCTACCTTGGAGAAAATGCACCCATTCGTGGTTCCGTATGAGGGTTTGGGGGCTGAAGCTGTGTTCGAGTCCGAGCTCTGCTGCTTGGAGTCACGTAATCCCAGGAAAGGGGTTCACCTGGGGAACTCTTCCTTTTCGCGCGTGTAGAGCTGGGATAAGACGGCAGCTTCTGTTAAGAATGCTTTAAGCTGCAAGCGGTGGAAATCCCAGCTAGCAGTGGCCTACATGAATAGAGGTTTACGTTTCTCAAAGAACGGGGGATTTGGAGGCAGCAGCTGCTGGCCCAGCTTAGCTGCCCGGTGGTGTTGCCAAAAACTCAGGTTCTTTCCAGGGCTCCGCGGAACCACCCTCAGCAGGTCGGGGTTTTTGGTCACTTCCCAGCCCCAAGTGTCATCTCTGGATCATGGATCATCACAAGCGTCCAGCAGAAGGAAAGGGAAGGGGTGACAGGGCTCCCTTTCCCCACACGCCTGCCACTTATCAGGGTGCAGAAATGGACTGGGACCGGCTGTCACACCCCAGAACTGAGGATGAGCTCACCCACTCTGACACCGGGACAAAACTGGGGTTCTGTTAGTAAGAAGGGGGGCAGTGCAGACTTCCATTAGTATTTAAAGAGAAAAGTTACACGCAACATGCTTAGCATGGTACATGTCGGCTGTTAATCAATTACTGATAAAGATCAATTTATTTGTAAACTGATTACATCTTCATCTTTTACTAGAACCGAAAGTTACCTGATAGACTGTATTTCCCTCCGGGAGATTACATGATGAAGTCTCTTTACAAAAAAATTTAGGTCCATGGGTCACGAAGTCACAGCAGAAATCAGTGGAGGATGAATTCTTAAGGGAAGAAATGTAAGTAAATGAGCTTTTACCTGTAGCTTCATACCAGAACCTGAAACTTCTCCGGTACAAACTATGGTTCGTGTCACCAGATCCTTCTGGAAGCTTCAACTGAACAGAGTACCCACCAAGTATCTTTAGTGTTGAAGCACTGAAGGCCTTTGGAAAAGAGGGAGGAAAAACCCTCTTTCGAGACGGTTATGGCTCACTTATCATGGTTTTAAATAAACATCTACTTAAAAGACAATGCGCTCTTTGCGGCAGGCCGACTATATCAGGAGGCCCATCCAACATCTTCCCCTAAACACTCACTGTGGAATTAACGCTGAGGTCTGACGCAGGAGTGTGAAAGCGTCTGAGCCACAGAAACAAGAGCTCGCCCAGATCTCGAGCGTACAAGCAAGAGACGCCGCGCAGGGGAAATGCGAACAGTTCTAGGGGCCTAAACCCGGCATCTCCCCCCACACCAGCTGAATTTCATCTTGTTCTGATTCAGGCCTGGAGCAGCTGAGGAGGAGAGTCACTATTCTGCAAGCTCTTTCCCAATAGGTGTAAGAGTGAGTAACACTGGCGATGTACCATCAGACTAAAGAATGAACGCCAACTAATAAAGGCAAGAGCGATTAGCAAACTCATTGATGATGCTTCTGCTTGTGTTCTCAGGGCCCACAGTCTGTTTTGATGTCTTCGGCCTTTATTATACCTGCTAATGCCCGAAAGTAAATTAATCCACAACAGAGACCTAATATTTTATACACATCTTATCTGAAATCAAAGCGGAGGAGACTGATGACATCTGTGAGAAGCACGTTCCGCACGTATTAAGGGTCCCTACATTCAATCGTGGCGTATACTATCTCCCATAAAACGTGTATGTTTACTAATAAGCATCACCCTCTCCAACTGCTTCACTTCTATCTCCAGCACCAACAGTTACCTTCCTTCTTGGGGATTTTTTTTTTTAAGACACTTTTGATTTTTGGACAGCTTTAGACTTACAGAAAAATCACAAAGACGGTTCCGATAGTTCGCACATACCTCTTACCCCGTTTCCCCTGATTATTAACATCTTCTATTAGAATGGTACATTTGTTACAATTAATTAACCAGAGCCCGTACTTTATTCAGAACCCTCAGTTTCCCTGAATGTCCTTCTCCTGATCCAGGCTCACATCCAGGTAACCCGTGACATTTAGTGGTCGGATCTCCTCAGGCTCCTCTCGGCTGTGGCTTCCCTAATTCTCGATGACCTGGACGGCTTGAGACTTGTGGTAGGTATTCTGCAAAATGTCCCTCACTTTGGGTTTGTCAGATGTTTTCCTCATGGTTAGATTGGGGTGTTAAAGGTTTGGGGAGGACGACCCCAGAAGTAAAATGGCATTCTCATCACTTCAGGGCAAGGAGACTTAATTATCACCGTGGCTTCTTGCTACCGATGTCGACTTTTATCATCTGCCTGCTTGTCCGGAAGTTCACTACCCTCTTCGAAAGGAAGTTCACTACGCGCGACGCACACTCGAGGGGCTGGAGGTTTTGTTACCCACCCTTGCTGGCAGAGTGTCGATGTCAGTTATCTGGGATTTTTCTGCAGGGGGCATTTGTCTCTTCTCCACTTACTCACTCGTTTATTCGCATCAGTATGGACTCCTGGCTACTCAAGAGTTAATTTTTAGGATGAGGTGGGAGGGGCACCCACGTACAAAATAGGGCAGGGGACACGAAGTGCTAAGTGACCTTACAGAGAAGTCATTGGAGGAGATGACCACTGATAAGACGGGACCAGAGCGTGAGATGGGGAAGGGGTAAGGGTGCGGCTAATTTGTTACCACTTACCAGCACCTTCAGCGTAAGTGAAGTCACTCGAAAATAGAGTCCAGTGCTTTGACATGTGCGGTCTTGCATAAGCCAGGAGGGGACAAACTCCTCAGTGGCAAGACGCCTGGATGCGGTAGTGGAATCAGATTTCTAGATGCCCCAAACCTGAAGTTTACAATTTGGGCTGAGATAAGAGTTCATCGTACAAGAGGTTCTAATTGAGGTAAGCATCATGGGATAGAAAAAATTTAAACTTTAATGTTTTCTAGTACAATCTGGAAAAAGTCCCAAATATTCCATTTTTGGTATCAAAACACCTCTGCTTAGCTCACAAAAAGTGCCCCTTGAGAACCGCTGGTTTGCACACCTAATTTGTGTAAGACGTTCTTTTTTCAGCTGACTGAAGCCATTCTCCAAGTTACTACAAAATCCAAATTAGCAAACCGTAAAGAGGCTTCAAAAGATACATTTAAAAGTTTTTAAGACTTTCCTTAGTTTTTTCAATTGCTGGTAATAGCCACCGTCCTATTTGTAGCTCTACCGTGCACTAATGAAGATCTATGTTAAACACATGGAATTATTTGTGAGCTAGAAGTGGGAGACTCTGCTCTTAACAAAAAGGAAAAAAAAATCAATCTGCCTTCAAAGCAATAGGAAGAAAGAATCAAAGGGGGACAAGTGATCCCATGGCCACATGGGAGAGAGACAAAATGTGTACAAGTTGTCAGCTACTCCATGGAGCCGGGGCTGGTCCCGGGTCCACTCTGTACTTCTGAGGATGCCCGTGAGAGCCTCAGGCCCAGCACAGAGGCCAAGGGAGCCTTCCGCAAAGGCAAAGAGCCAGACCCCACCGGTCCAAACAATAACAACAACAACAATAATAAAAACAATGGCCAGCTTCTCTCCCCGTCCCTGTCTGACTTTGTGGTCAAAATGCTGCCCGGACCAAACCCATGACATCAGCATCAGAACCACAGGGGTTCTTTTCTGGGTTTGTAGGCCCACCCTCAGAGATCCCAATCCCCCAGCTGTGGCCAGCCCCCACATATTTAACAAGCACCCCAGGACTCACATGGAGGAGGTCCTCGAGGACACACTGACGTGGGGTGTAAGCCACAGGCGATCTGCTGACCAAACCTGCCCACTTCTTCCCGGGAGCTGCTGCACAAGACTTGTAGCAATAGGATAAATTTGTTAGCATAATTAGGAGGCACCCTGATTGGGGAAGGGTGTAACCGGCAGCCTGGCTCCTCCCTTCAATTTGCGACCCTCAGCAAGGGCCCCTGCCACAAGCCTGTATCAGTCCGCGCTGGAATGCAATTACACTCGGCTTCACATTCATCACCTTAACTAGCCCAGGTTAATGCCCCTCCAATTACAGCAGCAAACTGCACAGAGGGAAGGACTAATGACAAATGGAAAATAAGCATGGACACAGCTCCCATCAAATTTTAACTCCAATCTGAGACACTCCAGTGTGCCAAGTCTGAACCTCTCCAGTCCCATTTATACATGATTTTTAAAACGTACTTGGTACACGCACGGGTTTCTGATCATTTGGGCCACATGGAAGCCTCGCCTTCAAGTCACCGCCCAGAATGAAACCTGCCCTGTGTTTACTCCATAAGCGAAGGTTCCCTGACTTATCTTCACGCTGGTCCTCAGAATATTTCCAGACGACGCACAATGTTGCAACTCGGCAAAGCTCGACTCTGGCTGCTATCAGAATTACAGAGAAGGCTTTTGAAAAAACTCCCATCCTCTGGCCCCACCAGAACTCAGACTCAAATATCTGGGGTGAGTCCTAGTCATGCTCCTGGTTAATTACAGTGTCCACCCAGGGTGGACCCCACTGAAAGTACTTTTGTTTTGTTTTTTAAGGATTTTATTATTTATGTGACAGAGAGAGCACAGGCAGGGGGAAAGGGAGAGGGAGAAGCAGACTCCCCACGGAGCAGGGAGCCTGACATGGGGCTCGATCCCAGGACCCTGGGATCATGACCTGAGCCGAAAGCAGACACTTAACCATCTGAGCCACCCAGGTGCCCCAAGAGTGCTTTTGTTGCTTCTGAGACTGTGAGCATCTTGAAGGTGGACACAGGTTCTCCCACTCTGCCTTTCAAATGAATATTTAATAAATTATTGCTGAACTGAATATATTTACGTATTGGACAATTTCCACACCTGGAACAAGCAAGCCTGGAAGACTCTAGGATGGAAGACTGGGTTGACTTTTGTGATCTCACCTTTCCACCCAGACAACATTTTAAGGCCTGGTGTCATGCCTCCAGGTTGAAGGGGGGGGGGTCATGAAGGAGGAGGCCTTCTTCTCATGGTTCCTTCAGCTTAATTAGGGTTGAGGAGGGTTCCAGAAGTGGCACTGAGATTAAAGATGGCAAAGGCTACAGCCTTCAAGCAATACTGAGACACTCCTCTGAAAACCACCATGACTAAAATGAGAGCTAAAAATGGTTAATCCTAACAACTGCCTCCTGCCCTCGATAAGGGTGGCCAGATTGGGTGAATAAAAACACAGGATTGTCCAGTTACACTTGAATTTGTAATTCAAGACGAGCAACAGATAATTTTAGTGTAATTATGTCCCATGCAATATTTGGGCATATTTATACTAAAAAGTTATTGTTTGTCTGAAATGCCACTTAACTGAGTGTCCTGTATTTTATCTGGCAGCTCCATTGGTAATGGCCTCAAAATAAATGGTGTGACTTTCTTGCTTTGTGTCACTTTGTTTTGGGAGAAAGGGATGATGGTATTACAAGATACAAACATTTGAAAACACTGTGTTTGTTCCCAGCAAAATGCTTTGGTAGTTACAGGCACAGGGGCTATCTAGAATAAGATATAAGCTGAATGTCCCTCTCTCTCAGTGACTTTTCAAAGAACCAAGTTCTTCGGCTCTGAACAAAGGACACAGCAGAAGAGAAACTTTTGTTGTTGGCTGCAGCTGAGCAAATTTATCAAACAAAGGAAGCATTCAGCTCACCCTCCATACCACACTCACACACGAAAGTTCAACAAACTGCATAGAGAAACCAGAAACAGTGATGAAATTTTATCTGGCTAATCTCGTAATTATGAAGTTCTATTTCCTGTTTTTGCTCCTGAGCGAGATGGAGGAAAGACACGGTGGGTAGAGGAGAGAAGAAAATTTGCGTAACCGGATTTGCTCTTTCAGCAAACACAGACCGAGGACCAGAGGAGAGGCAGTTCTGGCCTCAAGGAGAGACGGACGGATGACCGGGGTGTACACACAAGGGCTCCACACAGGGCAGCAAGAGTTTTCTGCTCTGCCCTCAGCACCTAGAACAGTGCCCAGAATACAGTAAATATTTGTTGAATAAATAGCAAAGGTTTGCACACAGACCTGGGTGGGGGGAGAGGGAACCAGAGATGGCTCCTGAAGGGGAGGACGCCTGATGCTCCAGAAGAGTAAAGATGCGTTAGGCCAAAGCACTCCGGAAAGAGGAGCGGTCGCTATGAAGGCTCCGCAAAGCCAGCATGCTGGACTCCCACGAAGGAGGACGTCCCCCAGCTAGAACCCAGGTGGTGTGTGGCATGGGGGAGGATCTGGGGGTGCATCCAATGACAGCTGGAAACTGAGGCCCCACTGCAGAGCGGATGCTCTGAGGGGTTCAGGGATGGAACCCTAGGTCACAGCTATTTCTTAAGGGGAAGCAGAGGGAAGGAGGGACCCAAAGGGGACTGAGAAAGAGCAGCCCTAGCAGGAGAGAAGCCGGGAGACACTCCTGCCACGGGAGTGGGGACAGCATGTCATGGAGATGTTAGCACGGGTGTCAAAGGAGAGCGGACTGGGAAATGAGCATTGGCTTCGGCAAAAGGTGTTCCTGTTGAGTGGTGTGGATGGGGATGGACAGCAGAGGGTTACGGGGTCAGTCGGGGTGAGCAAGTGGAGGGACTGAGTGTAGAGGGCAGCCTTTCTGGCAGTGCAGTGGAAGAACTGAAGAGCAGAGGGGGCTCTGGAGCCTGGAGGGGGGCTTGCCCAGGTCTGTCCTTACGGTGGGAGAGGACTCCAGATCTGGAGAAGATACACAGAGGGGGCGCACGGGCTGGGGCATGCTGACCACACTGCTCCGGACTGAAAGCTGGAACACTATGTGCCCGGGGCTAGGGGTGCCTTTCTCAACCTCTCCCTCCTACTGTCTCCATGAACCTGATTCCCTGCGGTACAAACACGCGGGTCCCGGCTGGGTCTCAGGCTCGCTCCTGAACATGCTGGCTCTTACGTGGCAAGTGGTGCTGTTTCTGGAGGCAAGGACATGAACAGTTCAAGACGAAAGGGGCTCGGGCACTCAACTCTTAGGCCTCACTCATTCAAAAACACGAAACAGAAATAAAAACCCCGTGATCTGGAAAGATAAGCGCTCATCATTTTACCGGCCTCCCCTAAGGCCTTCTGGGACTCTGCAGGCAGCCAAGAATCTCCGGGGAGATAAATTACAAAAAGGCCACTTAGGAATTCCGTCGCCTCCGCAGAGCCCGTGCTGCCTTCCACAGCGGGATGGGCCAGCCAAGGCAGCTGGGGTGGGTGCACGGCCTGCCACGGCCAGGGAGCTGGGCAAAAGCCACGTCTTTTGAAGACAGTGACTCACAGGTCTAAGTCATGGGCTACTCCTTAAAAGAAGTAGCCAGGTTCAACGGGTCTGCCTCTGTCTGTCTTTAAATATTAGGAAAGGGTGTGCAGTGAACAGACTCCCTAGTTCAAGTGTGGTCCAGCATCTCAGCAGGTCCACCAGACCCACTGACCCAGAATCTGCATTTAACAAGACCGGCCGGCAAGTGATTCATATCCACTCTGAAGTCTCGAAGTGCTGGTTAGAAGAGCAAGATTGGCCGGCTTTCTGTATTTTCACCCCAGACCCACCGGAAATGTGGAGACCCAGCAAGGAACCTCAGAAAGTTATCAAGTACTACTTTCATTATGTTATATTTCATTTTATAACGCTTTTCAGTTTTATTTAAGCTTTGCTCTAAGCAACAGAGATATTTTCCTTTTCTTTGTTTGTCAACCTTAATTTTTCAAAGCGGGTTAGAACTTCATGCTACCATTTAGAGCAATGTCAACTTTAAATTATGTACAGTACTAGGGTAGGAGGAAATGGAAACGATTTCTCAAGTTCAATTTTAGATATGATTATGTAATTTTTCCTTTTCTCGCCTCTTTCTCTTTTTTTGTGACAATTGCAATTGGCTTATAAGCAAACCAGCGTTACCTAGCAAGCCAGAGCATTACCTAGAAAAATGCTATGTCATTAGAACCACCTCCAAGGAGGCAGGGCTGGTGCAGTATAAAGCACAGAACAAGCCCGTGTGCACACCATCCATGCTAAACACAGGGGTTTAGTACATGTTTCCACCCGAAAGGCAGCGCCGCGAACTGAAGAGTTAACTGCATCCACTAAGCTGTAAACTGAAAGAGTGGGGATCACTTGTCTATTTTATACTGCCTGACAATTAATAGGACGGGTTTAATAAGTATCCGTGAGTGAGAGAGTGAATAAATGAATAGCACTGAAACCGTACGTTCTCCCTACCACACTCCGCCCTTCCCTTTCAATTCTTGCAAAGGCAGGAGAATTCAACGAACCTCTCGGCCATTCCTGATGGTCAAGCAGCCTCTGCCCACACTGAAATGCCTCTACCATGGCATCCATGAGGAAGACCACCGAAGGGCTCATCGCTGGGCACTAGATCACTCCCACCCCATTACTAAATAATTAGCAGCAGCTTCCTTATTTCGCACATTTTTTGCACACGAAAAGATAAGCAGTTCACTGTCAATAACCCCGCGAAAACGAAGTAAGATTGGGGTGAAGGGGCAATTTTCAATAATTGTCAGTCTTCTGCCGCTGCTAAAGTTGACTTTGAAGAGGCTGAACTTTCCACAGCCTTTTGGCTACTGTGGTGTGGGTACTTTCCATTAACTCCAATGAAAGCAGGACAAGAGTGAAGAAAGAAAGTGACGGAGATGAGTAACAAAGACAACTAACTGTGGCCTCAATAAATCCCATGAGATTGGCAGAGGCTAGGGTTGAGGCAAGTAATGCTGGCAAAACCAAACCCTTTGATGCTGGAATATCTGGTTGAAGATTAACCAACCAACCGGGATCAAAGGAAAAAGGGGATATGTAATAATTTGGGTGAGGAAGATAGATGAGACGGGGCAACTGGTTCCCAGACTTAGAATAATACCCATGACTCATTATGCTCTGCAGTAAGGATGAAACATGAGTTTATTAGCAAGCTCAGCCACTCCACTGATTATTTGGGAGGGGGGAGCTCCTTTTCAAATGCTTTATAAATGACAAAAAAGCTACAATTCACATGGATGGTGGTGTGGCCTTGGGAGTGCCTTCTTCCACTCCTCCGTGAAATTCTTAGACTTACGACCCCTGCTCACCAGTCACTTCCCTGGGAAGCCTCCCGACTGCCCAGTTTGTTATTCTCTCCTCTGCACCCCTAGCTGCTTTGCTCTTACCTATAGTGCTTTTTGTTTATCTGTGCTTTTCCCATGAGAGCTTGAGTTCCTGAAAAGCAGGGGCTGGGTCTTAATTATCTTTGGATCCCCAGAGCATGGAGCTGTAAGAAGTGACTGATAATGCCTATTTTCATTATAAACATGTGCGCTATGCTTGGTGGGTAGCAAGACTGCTGCCTAGAAAGAGGTGGCTCAGACTGGAGAATCCCATGTGCAGAAATCTCGACTGAAACAGTGAGTGTGAGTATCTAAAGCACGTATGTGGGATGACCATCTTCATGCTGTACCAACACATGACTTCAAGCCACACTCTCTCCTCCCCCGTGTAGAAAAAGGAATAATCTCTTTCCTGAATACCTCTCAGGATTATGAGATAGCAGACCTGAAAGCACTTGTAAATGTATAATTTAAGAAATTATTATCATCAACATTTCAGTGGTGAAAGGTAAGGAAAGCAGAGACTCTTTGTTGTGTGTATGGAGAGTTGGCTGGAGAGTGGATGGATGGATGGATGGGTGGATGGATGGATGGACAGATGGATGGAGGGTGGACAGGTGAGTGGCTGGCTGGCTGGCTGGCTGGAGAGTGGATGGGTGGGTGGATAGATGGGTGGGTGGATAAAGAATGACTCATCAGCCACGAAGCAGCAAAAATGAAAAGAAGGTTAAGAAGTATCCAGCTTCAAATTTTGCCAGGCCATTGTCTCATGTAAATGTCTCCATAAGAATTCCGAATTTAGAAATGGGAAAATATGAGCAGGGAATAGCCCCATCTAATTAACAAAATGTTATCTAATTCGTGCACATAAAAAATATCCGGGTCTGAAAGCTAGTAATTCCTTTCTCTTGTTTACTTAGCATTTATGTAGTACTTTAACATGTATTGATCCAGAATGCCCAAGTTTAATATTTAATGCAACAGCTAATATATTTCCATCAAGACACTGAAAGAAACATCATTATAGGCAATTATTTTATTTTTAAATTTGAAAAGGCAAATGAGGTTCAAAATGGTAAAAAAAAAAAAAAACTATTTCAAACAGTAGCGGAGAAAGTGCACAATAGGAACCTTTTATCAATTTTTATCTCTAACTAAAAACCCAAGTCAAAGCACAAAAGAATCAAAACATAAAGTGTGCATTAAAAGCCATCTTAACAGTCTGTGCTGCCAAGAGGTGAGTGAGCTAAATAAAAGGCTCTCTTTCTAAGTTTAATTTCACTAGGCAGTCTTCAAGTTTATAGTAAAGGAAAAAACGTGCCCACAAAACCGTGCGCTGAGCATATGCCTTGTGCGCCAAGTGAAATAGTTTAGGAAGGAGAGACTTAATTTTGTGGCAGCCATACTTGCAACATTTGGACAAGCGGTGGACTGAGGGGGCTCTGCACATAGAGCCTCAAGAGCAAAGCCACATTTTAAAAGGGCTCCCTGTGCTCCAGCAGATGGGCTGTAAACTTGACCAGACTGCAGGCACCGTGCCCTCCACCCTCACCAGTTGAATGCATTAACTTTTCTATTCCTTTCCCATATGCTTTATCACACATTCAAAAACATGGACAGCAGATGGTAGGTAACAAAGAAAGAGATCAATCAACCAAGCAAAAATGGAAAAACCTTGTTCTAACAGGGACATCTAAAAGCCACTTACCTCCAACCTCCCATTAGATGGGACTATTTTAATAATCAAATGACATTAAACAGAAGTAACCTCCTTTATGCCATCCCGAAGAAGTAGATTCTGCCCTTCTGAATTAGGGTATTTCCCATAAGAGACTTGCATTTTTCTGTTATTCTGTTTTCCTAACTTGGAATAACCACAGATTTCCTTAATATCAAAAATATAGACACGATAATAGAAGGGCCAGAAGTTCCCAGAGAATGATTTTCTATCACATTCAATACTGACTAATCATAGAGCTCTGAGGTTCCACATTCAGGAATCAGAGGGAACAAATGAATCTCATGAGTACAGAACCGAGAAAATATCCTAAGTTCCGGGGGGGAAACTCCTTTTATGAAATCTCTTTTTTTTTTAAGGTTTTATTTATTTATTTGACAGAGAGAGAGAAAGAGAGATTACAAGTAGGCAGAGAAGCAGGCAGAGAGAGGGGGAAGCAGGCTCCCCAATGACCAGAGGGCCCGATGCGGGGCTCGAGCCCAAGACTCTGAGATCGTGACCCAAGCTGAAGGGAGAGGCTTTAACCCACTGAGCCACCCAGGCGCCCCATGAAATCTCTAATTTAAACAACAGAAAGCCTATTACTGGCTACCTCCACTAACACGGCAATAGTATACACAGCAGGGAAACTGTGCACAGGTGTCACTGTTCTTTGCGTGGATCCAGTTTCTAAAAGGCAGGCAGCTTGGAAACAATAAAAGTTAGAAGAGGCCCCTGGGGGAAGAAGTGGAACTGAAAAATAGAGGACCTGACTTAAACACCCACTTCTTCCCTAAGCCCAGACCCCGATCTCTGGGAGCAGGTCCATCGCACAAAATCTGCACATGAGCAGGCATGAGCACTCGAAGCGTCAAACGTGTATCCTGCAGGTTAATGGCCCAGGCAAAGGAAATAAGGAAACAACCATAGCTTGTCTAAATTTCCAAAGGATATACCCAATTGTCAGGAGAGGTTTTTAAATGTCAGGGAATTCCATTTTTCCAGTAGATCTTTTGGTTATGCTCAACTCTGATTCAAAGTTTCCGACTTCTGTGAATCAACGTTTAGAACTTTACTATCTTAACTTTTTTAAAAAAGAGGCTATTAGAATACTTTAAGGAATTGACTGAATACACTATTGACTCAAAGGGTTAATAGAGTGTCTCAAGTAACTTCTAGAAGCTGCCTGGTCATTAAGAGTTCCTGGCACTTGTTGGAGTGTATCAATTCTTGTACTTTGCAACTAGCATGTAACCCTTAGGTTTCCCTTAAAGAATTTTTTTTTTTTTTTT
>JAQQSY010000420.1:0-16873 GCA_028646535.1 Procyon lotor | reverse complement strand
GAAGGAAGGAAGGAAGGAAGGAAGGAAGGAAGGAAGGAAGGAAGGAAGGAAGGAAGGAAATGATGCTGCTACTGGTAGTCCAGGAACTCCACTTTGATAACTGCTCTGAGTAGAAAATAAGGAGAACAAAGGAGACAAGTATAGTTTTAGTTGAACAAAGTGATTAATAGGCTAAAAGGTATGTTTATCCAAAATATAATGGTCGATTACAAGTTCAATGTGAAAGGCAAAAGAGAGCCAGAGGTGGGATTTTAAGACATCATAGGTGTGACTGTAGTTGAGGAAAAGAAGCCTATCTAGTGCCTTTAACTTTTCCCTTACTTTATCAGAGGCAGAGTAATGCATTCAGAGTGAAGCCATTTTATATGGCTTTTTTTTTTTTAAAGATTTTTTATTTATTTGACAGAGAAACACAGTGAGAGAGGGAACACAAGCAGAGGGAATGGTTGCGGGAGAAGTAGGCTTCTTGCTGAGCAGGGAGCCCAATGCGGGGCTCCATCCCAGGACCCTGGGATCATGACCGGAGCCGAAGGCAGACGCCTAACGACTGAGCCACCCAGGCGCCCCTATATGGCTTTTTAATTACATTTTTTTTTCATTTGGCATACCTTATTTTTAGCAATAGAGAGCAGTGCCACAAAACTTCTTAAGAAAACTTTTTTTCTTTGTGTTTGTTTGTTGTGGTTGCCATTGTTTTTAAACAACCTCATTTAACTGATAAGCAGGGATATCCCCACCCTCCCACTGACACCCCCCCCAGCAAGTGATAGGAGGATAAAGTAAATTGCATTTGAGATATTTAATTAGTCAGTACACATACAAAGGACTTGATGAGTGGAAAGTTAGTATGGTGAAGTTCACAAGGAATAACTACAATTAGAATAAACTTGCAGACATAAGGTTAAGTTTTTTTTTTTTCAAGGTCAAGCCACAAAATTCATTAAAAAAAAAAAAAAGAAGAGGATGTAGACAAAAAAAATCAATACTAAAACACTCTACTGGACACATGAAAAATATAAGAATACCTAAGAATTATAGTCAACATCCAGGGCCAATTGATGCTGGGAATAAGTTGTGGCATGAAAATATTTTATACATCTGTATTTCATTATATCCTCTAAATGCTTTGAACACTGGATAGAAAAGATTTTAGTATCAACAGGAGAGATGTGTTTCTTCATTGAATGTCCAGAATACTAGTTTTTAAATTAAATTAGTAGAGCATAATCTATTAATTGGAAATAAGAACTTTTACACACACACACACACACACACACACACACACACACACACACACACACACGAAATAAGAAGAAAAGAATAACCAGGATCTAGGGCAGGAGTTCTTTTTTCTTTTTTTTTTTTTTTAAGTTTCTATTTAAATTCCAGTTAGTTAACATACAATGTAAGTTTCAGGTATAGAATTTAGTGATTCATCACTTAATACAACACCTAGTGCTCATCAAAAGTACCCTCCTTAATCCCCATCACCTATTAAACCATCTCCCTCACCTACATTCCAGCAAACATCAGTTTGTTTTCTATAATTAAGAGTATGTTTCTTGGTTTGCCTCTCTTCTGCCAACCCCATCATGTTCGTTTTGTTTCTTAAATTCCATATATGAGTGAAATCATACACTATTTGTCTTTCTCTGACAGACCTATTTCACTTGGCATTATACTTTTTAGGTCCATCCATGTTATTGCAAATATCAAGATTTCATTCTTTTTAATGGCTGAACACTATTCCATTGCATATATATACTACTTCTTTATCCATTCATCAGCTGATGGATATTAGGGGTCTTTCCATAATTTAGCTATTGTTGATAATGCTGCTATAAACATCTGGGTGCACATGTCCCTTTGAATTACTATTTTTGTATTTTTTGGGTAAATACCCAGTAATGCAATTGCTGGATAATAGGGTAGCTCTATTTTTAACCTTTTGGGAATATTTCTTACTATTTTCCAGAGTGGCTACACTAGTTTACATTCCCACCAACTGTATAAGAGGGTTCCTCTCTCTCCTCATTCTCACCAACACCTGTGTTTCCTGTGCTGTTAATTTTAGCCATTCTGACAGGCATAAGGTGATATCTTATTATAGTTTTTTTTTAATTTAATTTTATTTTTTCAGTGTTCCAAGAATCATTGTTCATGCACCACACCCAGTGCTCCATGGAATATGTGCCCTCTCTATACCCACCACCAGACTCACCCAACCCCTCACTCCCTTCAACTCCAAAATCCTCAGTTTGTTTCTGAGTCCACAGTCTCTCATGGTTCATCTCCCCCTCCGATTTTCCCCAATTCACTTTTCCTTTCCTTTGTCCAATGCCCTCCATGTTTTTCCTTATGCTCCACACATAAGTGAAACTTTATGATAATTGATTCTCTCTGCTTGACTTATTTCACTCAGCATAATCTCTTCAAGTCCCATCCATGTTGATACAAAAGTTGGGTACTCATCCTTTCTGATGGAGGCATAATATTCCATTGCATATATGTACCATATCTTCTTTATCCATTCATCTGTTGAAGGGCTTCTTGGCTCTTTCCATAGTTTGGAGATTGAGGCCATTGCTGCTACAAACATTAGGGTACATGTGGCCCTTCTTTTCACTGCATCTGTATTTTTGGGGTAAATACCCAGTAGTGCAATTGCAGGGTCATAGGGTAGCTCTATTTTTAATTCCTTTGGGAATCTCCACACTGTTTTCCAAAGTGGCTGCACCAGTTTGCATTCCCACCAACAGTGTAGGCTGTTGGTCTTACTCTTACAACATTACCCCTTTCTCCATAACCTCCCAACATTTGTTGTTTACTGTCTTGTTGATTTTGGCCATTATAACTAGTGTAGGTGGCATCACAATGTGGTTTTGATTTGAATCTCCCTGATGGCTAAAGATGATGAACATTTTATCATGTGTCTGTTAGCCATTTGTAAGTCTTCGTTGGAGAAGTGTCAGCTCATGTCTTCTGCCCATTTTTTTGATGTGATTATCTGTTTTTTGAGTGTTGAGTTTGAAGAGTTCTTTATAGATCTTAGATATCAGACCCTTGTCTGTAGTGTCCTTTGGGAATATCTTCTCCCATTCTGTGGGTTGCCTGATTGCTTTATTGACTGTTTCCTTCACTGTGCATAAACGTTTTATCTTGATGAAGTCCCAAAAGTTCATTTTTGCTTTTGTTTCCTTTGCCTTTGGAGACATGTCTTTTTTTAAGATTTTATTTATTAATTTAACAGAGAGAGATCACAAGTAGTCAGAGAGGTAGGCAGAGAGAGGAGAAGCAGGCTCCCTGCTGAGCTGAGAGCCTGATGCAGGGCTCGATCCCAGGACCCTGAGATCATGACCTGAGCCAAAGGCATAGTCTTTAACTTACGGAGCTACCCAGGCATCCCTGGAAACACATCTTGAAAGAAGTTGAAAAGGTATTGAGGAGGACACATATTGCATGGAGCACTAAGTGTGGTGGATGAACAATGAATCTTGGAACACTGAAAAAATAGAGTTCCCAGATATGTACCCACAACTCTATGGTCAAATAATCTTTGACAAAACAGGAAAAAATATTCAGTGGAAAAAAAGACAGTCTTTTCAATAAATGGTGCTGGGAAAATTAGACAGCTATATGTAGAAGAATAAAACTTGACCATTCTCTTACACCATACACATAGATAAACTCAAAATGGATAAAAGACCTCAACATGAGGCAGGAATCTATCAAAATCTTAGAGGCGAACATAGGCAGTAACCTCTTTGACATTGGCCACAGCAACTTTTTCAAGACATATTTCCAAAGACAAAGGAAAAAAAAGTGAAAATGAACGTCTGTGACTTCATCAAGATTAAAAGCTTCTGCACAGCAGAGGAAACAGTCCACAAAACAAACGGGCAACCCACAGAATGGGAGAAGATATTCGCAAATGACACCACAGACAAGGGTCTGATATCTAAGATCTATAAAGAACTCCTCAAATCCCACACTCAAAAAAGAGATTTCACTTCAATAAAATGAGCAGAAGACATGAACAGACACTTCTCCAAAGAAGGCATACAAACAGCTAACAGACACATGAAAAAATATTCATTATCGTTTTCCATCAGGTAGTTTCAAATCAAAGCCACATTGAGATACCACCTTACACCAGTTAGAATGGCCAAAATCAGCAAGACACTAAACAACAAGTGTTGGAGAGGATTTGAAGAAAAGGGAACCCTCTTCCACTGTTGGTGGGAATGCAAGTTGGTGCAGGCACTTTGGAAAAAAGAAAAGAAAAAAAAGAAAAGGAAGGAAAGGAAAGGAAAAGGAAAAGGAAAGGAAAGGAAAGGAAAGGAAAGGAAAGGAAAGGAAAGGAAAGGAAAGGAAAGGAAAGGAAAGGAAAAGAAGGAAAAGAAAAAGAAAAGAAAAGAAAAGAAAAGAAAAGAAAAGAAAAGAAAAGAAAAGAAAAGAAAAGAAAAAAAAAAGAAAAAGAAAAGAAAAGAAGAAAGCATGAAATTTCCACCCCTGGTGTGAATCATCACTGCGAGACCTATCTTGAAAGCCATTGAACTTCCATGTGGTAGAATAGAGCTTAATATTCTTATTCCATTTTTTTTTGTGAAAAAAAAATCTTTACAAATGAAGAACTTCAGAGGTGTGCATCTGATTTTATTCATAACACTTATGGTCCTTGACAAAATCTCATTCAATCTTATTGTAAAAGGCTTTGTGGCCAGTGCATATCTCTGTAAAAAAAAAAAAAAAAAAAAAAAAAGCAGTGAGTGGCAATGATATAAGGAAATTCATATTTTCACTAAAGTAACAAAAGCAGATGTACTACCAATCATTGCATCTGTTCAGAGTATGATGTCTCCCTCCCCAAATATTTGTTTGGCAAAACAATTTTTTATCATTTCCAAATATCAGTAGCTCTTGTAGTATCCAAAAGGGACTCACAACGTAAGATTTCTTCCTTTGAAAGTGTCAGTGTGCGTATCATAAATAATACAGATCTGTTGGTTATATTAAGTGATGTCTATTGTTTCATCTACTATAAGACCTGGTCCTTTGTTACACCATAAATGATAATGTTAAAGTTGTCTATTCCTTGATGCTCTTCTTCAAGAACAGACCACAACATTTAAGAAGGGAACCGCTTCTATTTTTTTCTCTGTTTCATCTACACACCATCTTGACATCTTCCAGTACAAGAGACTTCACTAAAACCTTTGTAATAATGTAGAACTCCAAATACTGAACAATCCATGGAAGGCCTAGTAAGTACCATAACATAGTTGTATCTGGATGCTTGATTGAATCAGGTTCTATTCTCATTCTCTTGTAAGGATATTTAATAGGCTTTACTACATACTTCTTATTGAATTAACACGTGTGGCCATGATATCTTATTTTTGTTTTTTTAGTGATTATAACATTGATTATTGAGATTAAGTGGTGTTGATCTGGTCTTTTAATTAAACTATAAATCTTTCACCTAATGGATTAAGTACATAATGATATCCATTGGCTAGATCGTTATTTCTTTAGGAGTTATATTATGGCTATTTTTCTCACTCAAATATTCTCTATTTGTTAGTTGGAATTATTCTACATGAAATAACTTTTATTAACTGATTATATTACACAGAATAAAGGTGGAATAAATGACGTTTTTCTCCTTATTCAGCAAATTTCATAGTAATTAGTTGGTACCCTAGCACTCCAAATATTACTTGTTATTTCTGTTTTGTTATAAATTCTTAGAGTTTTAAATGAAATTCATATGCTTCAATCTGTTTTAGTCATTTTTTTTCATGCTCAAGTTGTCCCATTTTTAGCAATGGAAATCCTTTAAAATCAGCACGTGTATCTTTTTGGATTAATTCTAGTGCTATTTCATACTTTCTTGCTTTCAAGCACAATAATATCACTCACTCATTGTGTGATTTTTCTGCCTCAAATGTAAGAACAATTGCTTCAAGGATCTCTTGTTTTTATCAATGAAAAATGGTACTTTCGGCACTGAGAGTGCTCATATTTCTATGGTTGTTGTTTCTAGGATATCTCAGTCAATATAACTAGAATATTCAATAATTTAGAAAAAATAAACATAAATTATGAATTATTCTACAGTCTTTTAAAATTTAATATTACAGGTTTTGTTTCTTGCATATATCTTTTTTTCTCTTACACTGGAAATACTGCTCCTTTTTTCAATTTTTATTTCAATTCTAGTCAGTTAAAATGTAGTGTAATATTAGTTTCAAGAGTAGAATTTAGTGATTCATCACTTACATATAACACCCACTGCTTATGGCAAAAAGTGCCGTCCTTAATACCCATCACCCATTTAACACATTCTCCTGCCCACCTCTCCTCTAACAACATTCAGTTTGTTCTCTATAGCTGAGCATTTGTTTTATGATTTGCTTCTCTCTTTTTTAAATTTCCCTTATGTTCTTATATTTCATTTCTAAAATTCCACACGTGAGTGAAATCATCTGGCATTTGTCTTTCTCTGATGATTTTGTTTAATAAAATACACTCAAACTCTATCCACATTGTTACAAATGGTAAGGTTTTATTCATTTTACAACTAATATTCCATTGTATAAATATACCACTTCTTTGTTCATTCATCAACTGATGAACATTTGGGCTCTTTTATAATTTGGCTATTGTTGGTAATGCTGCTATAGACATTGGGATACATGTGCTCCTTTATATCAGTATTTTTTGTATCCTAGGGTAAATACATAAGGATGCAATTGCTAAATCATGGGATAGTTCTATTTTTAACTTTCTGAGGACATTCCATACTGTTTTCCAGAGTGGCCACCCCAGTTGGCACTCCCACCAAAAGTGGTAAAGGGTTCCCTTTTATCCACATCTTCGCCAACACCTATTGTTTTGTGTGTTGTTCATTTTAGTGATTCTGACATACATGAGGTAATTTCTCACTGCAGTTTTGATATGTATTTCCCTTATGTTGAGTGATGTTAAGCATCTTTTCATATGTCTTTTTGCCACCTGTATGCCTTCTTTAGAAAAATGACCATTCATGTCTTCTGCCATTTTTAAAATTGATTATTTGAGGGAGCTTAGGTGGCTCAGTTGGTTAAGAGTCTGCCTTTGACTTGGGTCATGATCCCAGGGTCCTGAAATTGAGCCCTGCTTTGGACTGCCTGCTCAGTAAGGAACCTGCTTCTCCCTCTCCTCCTTGCTTATGCTCTCTCTCTATCTCTATCTCTCTCTCAAATAAATAAACAAAATCTTAAAAAAAATAAAATAGAAGTGAGGCAAGATGGCAGAGAAGTGGGAAACTCCACTTTAACTGGTCCCCTGAATTTAGCTAGATATATACCAAGCCAGTCTGAACCCATGAAGCCAGCTTAAGATGTGAGATTATACATCTGAATCTCTACAGGGGCAAAGGATCTTCAGTTGAGAGGCACAAAAGATGGAGTTGTGACTGTGCAGACAGATATTGGACGATAAACAGAAGGGGTAGGTGGCCACAAGAAACTACCCACTGGAAAGGAAAATAATACCCCAGTGCAAAAGCATCCTGTACCTGGGGGTCAATGATAGCTTGCAGAGTATTGATGGTGGAACAGGAAGGGCCCAATAACAGTGTTCCAACAGAATCCAGGAGCTTAATGGTCAAATGCCGGGACTGGGGCAGCCATTTGTGCAGATCTGTACGTGCAGACCTGGGGGGCTGGCCATAGCTGCAGCCACTGCTGCTGCCACAGCCACCACCCACACCTGACCAGACCAGGATTGCTCAGGGTTTTAGAGGCACAGGGGGCAGAGAAAAGCAGATTCTTGGGTTGACTGCTGAGAGGATTACTGGGGGTGTGCACTGCCTGTGGGAGGCTCTAGTTATCAGTGACACTTACAGAGGTAGAGACTGTGCTCTAGAGGATTTAGAGAGGATCAGATTGTGGCTTCTTTCCTCTGGGCAGAGGTCTGGGTGCAGACAATTTCCTTTGCCCTAACTCTCTGAAAAGTCATGGAAAGCTGTCAGAGAATAAAAGCTGCCAGAGAACAAAAACAAAAAAAACTGGTTTCCATGGAGCCCAGTCCCTTGATAGGGGATAGGGCAACTTTGCCAAAGCAAGATTGCCTGAAAAACAATGCCACAGGCCCCTTCCCCAGAAGACAAGTTTGAAGAACAAGAGAATGACAACCCAAGGGTCCCCATAAAACTGTAAAGCCCTAACACCACAGGAAAATAGTATACTGAACTGGTGTTGCCCAACGGCTTGTGTATTTCTTAGATACAACTTTTTTTTATTCCTTCTCATGTTTATTATTTTTTTCTTTTTACCTAATTAATATTTCAACTAGATGCTTAATACCACATATTCCAAAGTAACTTTTTTAAGCTTCTATTGTTTCACACATACTTTTTTCTCTTTTTTTTTCTCTTTTTCATATATATATGGCTGTAAAATGTACAGCCTTTTTTCCTTATTCAATATTACCTTTATATATATGCCAGTTTTAATTTCTCTATAACTCTGGGAAGTAGTGTTCTCTAACAAAGAGAACAAAATACACCCAGGAAGAACAGAAACACCCTACCTCACCCACATTAAGAGCCAATAGCCCCCCTACCCTCACCACTCATTTTTCCTTTTTTTTAACTTTATAAATCTTATTCTTAGGTTCCATTTTGGCTGGGTATTCTTGGTGGTGGCTTTCAATTGCTCTAAACTTTCCCAGGGTGCACCTTGCCTGGATTATGGTTGATATTTTTGACTGTGTACATTCCCTCAGACACTGCTCAACAGAATAACTAGGAGGAAGAACTCCCAACAAAGAAAAGAACGGCCTCTCCCACAGACCTAATGAATATGGATATAAGGAAGTTGTGAGAAATAGACTTCAAGCTAACAGTTATCAAGACGATAGCTAGTCTGGAGAAAATCATTAATGGCAACATAAATTTTCTAAGGACAGGAATGAAAGCTAATCAGGCCAATCTTAGAATGTTATAAATGAGATAAAGTCAAAACTATATGCTCTAACAGCTAGGGTAAATGATGCAGAAGAACAAATTAGTGATCTAGAAGACAAAATGATAGAAAGGAAGGAATAGAAGGAGGCCTGGAACCAACACCTTAAAATCCATGAAAACAGAATTAGAGAAATAAACACCATGAAATGTTCCAATGTCAGAATTATTGGGATCCAATAGGGGTAGAGAGAGAGAGGATCAGAAAATACATTAAACAAATTGTAGCTGAGAACTTCCTTAATCTGAGGAATGAAACAAGCATTCATGTCCTAGAAGCAGAGAGGACTCCTCCCAAGATCAAGGTAAAAAAAACCAATTTCCAGGCATGTAATAGTAAAACTCACAAATCTTAGAACCAAGGAAACCATCCTAAGAGCAGTTAGGGGAAGAAATTCCTTATGTACAGAGGGAGGAACATCAGAATAATGTCAGACCTGTCCACAGAAACCTGGCAAGCCAGAAAGGGTTGGCAAGACAAATTCAGGGTACTAATGAGAAGAACATACAGCCAAGAATACTTTATATGGCAAAGCTATCATTTAAAATGGATGGAGAGTTAAGTAGCTTCCAGGACTGGCAGAGACTGAAAGAATACGTAACCAATAAGTTGTCCCTGCAAGAAATATTAAAGGGGGGTTCTATAAAAGGAGAAAGACACAAAAAGTGATATAGAACATAAATTTTCAGAGACAATAGAAACAAGAACTTCAGAGGCAACAAGATGACAATAAAATAATCTTTCAGTAATCACTCCCAATGTGAAGGGCCTAAATGCTCCCATGAAATGGCGCAGGGTTGCAGACTGGATAAAAAGACAGAACCCACCAACATATTGTCTACAAGAGACACATTTTGAACCTAAGATACATCTAGACTGAAACTGAAGAGATGGAGGACCATCTTTCATGCCAATGGACCTCAAAAGAAAGATGGGGTAGCAAATATCCTATCATGAAAATTAGATTTTTAGCTAAAGACTCTAGTCAGATATGGACACTATATCATTCTTAAATAGTCTATCCAACAAGAAGATCTAACAATTGTAAAAATCTCTGCCCCCAACATGGGAGCAGCCAATTACATAAGTCAACTATTAGCCAAAATAAAGAGACATATTGATAAGAATACACTAATAGAAGGAGATCTCAACAATCCACTCTCAGCAATAGACACATCATTTAAGCAGAAAATAATCAAAGAAACAAAAGCTTTGCATGACACACTGGACCAGATGAACCTCATACATATACACAAAACATTCCACCCTAAAACAACAGAATACTAATTCTTTTTGAGTGCAAATGGAACTTTCTTCAGAATAGACCACATACAGAGTCACAAATCAGGTATCAACCCATACCAAAAGGTTGAGATTATTCCCTGCATATTCTGAGAACACATGCTTTGAAACTGGAACTCAATCACAAGAAAATGTTTGGAAGAAATTCAAACACTTAGAAGCTAATGACCATGCTGCTCAAGAATGTTTGAGTCAACCAGGAAAGCAAAGAAGATCTTAAACAATTAATGGAAACCAATGAGAATGAAAACACATTGGTCCAAATCCTGTGGGATACTGCAAAGAGGGAACTAAGGGAGAAATACATAGCTATCCAAGCCTCACTCAATAAAATAGAAAAATCCCGAATATACAAACTAACTTTACACCTTAAAGAACTGGAGAATCAACAATTAATTAAGCCTAACCCAAGCACCAGAAGGGCAATAATTAAGATTAGACCAGAGATCAATGAATTAGAAACAAGTAAAACAATAGAATACATCAACAAAACTAGAAGCTGGTTCATTGAAAGAATTAATAATATCAATAAACCATTGGCCAGACTTATCCAAAAGAAAAGAGAAAGGACCCAAATTAATAAAATTATGAATGAAAGGAAACAGATCATGACAAACACCAAAGAAATAGAAAGCATTATCAGAAACTTTTATCAACAACTATATGTCAATAAATTAAGCAAGTTGGAAGAAATGGATGCCTTCCTGGAAACCTATAAACTACCAAGAATGAAACAGGAAGAAATTGACAACCTGAATAGACCAATGATAGTAACAATAGCATTGATCAAAAACCTCTCAAAAAAATAAGAGTCCAGGACCTGATGGATTCCCTGGGGAATCCTACCAAACATTCAAAGCAGAAATAATACCTAGTCTCCTGAAGTTGTTTCAAAAAATAGAAACAGAAGTAAAACTTCCAAATGCTTTCTGTGAAGCTAGCATTGCCTTGATCCCCAAAACAAGAAAAGACCCTATCAAAAAGGAGAATTTCAAACCAATATCCCTGATTAATATGAATGCCAAAATTCTCAACAAGTTTCTAATAAGATCCAAACGTAGATTAAAAGGATTATCCATCACAACCAGATGGGAATTATTCCTGGGATGCAAGGGTGGTTAAACATTCACAAATAAATGAATGTGATAGGGGGAGGAGGACAAGATGGCAGAGAAGTAAGAGATCCTGTTGCAACCTGTCCCCAAAAGTTTCCCTAAAATACCTATCAAAACATGCTGAACACCCATGAAATCAGCCCGAGGAGCAAGATTTTTCACTTCTGGATCTCTACGGGAGCAGAAGGCAGCAGTGGAGAGGTAAAGCAAAGTGTGAACACTCGAACTGATATTGGAAGATAAACAAAAGGGAGAGGGAGTGAGCAGAAGTGATCCAAGGACAGTAGTACCCCAAAGGAAAGTTCCCAGTGGTTGGGGAGCAGCAGTAACTTAGAGTCTGGTTAAAAACACTTAAAAAGGGGCACCTGGGTGGCTCAGTCGTTAAGCGTCTGCCTTCGGCCCAGGTCATGATCCCACAGTCCTGGGATGGAGCCCCGCGTGGGGCTCTCTGCTCGGCGGGGAGCCTGCTTCTCCCACTACCACTCCCTCTGCTTGTGTTCCCTCTCACTGTGTTTCTCTCTGTCAAATAAATAAAATCTTAAAAAAAAAAAAAACACTTAAAAAGAGCCAAAGGTTCTGAGGAACAACTAGTGGAAGAGGGTGGCCATGGGCATGGGCCTGGGCCCACGCTCCCAGGAAGGACAACACTCGCCTCAAAGAGAGACTGCTGGGTGTCCAGTCCATGGTTCCTAAACCTGTGGCTTTCAGCTCCTTGCACCATTTTGTGGGTGGGGTGCAAGTGCTACTGCAAGCTCCTTAGGGAGTCTGGTGTGGTCCAGGAGCCGGCAGGTTTTCGCTGCATGCCCCACTCACTGGATTGAGTGCAACGCTGACTGAAAAGACATTCATGGTCTGCGGCAGGGTCTGGGGATCCAGGCCTGCCCCTTAAAGATCGAGGGTGGGGGGCCTAATCTCAGGCAGGTGCATGAGCACACCATGCACAGGGCCTAGAGCTCGGAGAAATGTGGAGAGCACACCACGTGTGACAGGCTGCACTGTGAGCAGAATTTGGGGAAGGGGAGTGTGTGTTCTGGACCACCCAGAGGGGAGCAGACTGAGGCTTCTCTGTGACATGGAGGTCTGGGTACATACAGGCAGATTCCATGTTTGGACTCTCTGAAAAGGTGAAAAAGCAACAAAAGGTCAAAAACTTTCAGAGAGCAAAAGACTGAGAAACCAGTTTCCACAGAGCTTAGACCCTTGATGGGGGAGCAGGGTGACTCAATCCAAGCAAGACTGACTAGAAAACAATGCAGCAGGCCCCTCCTCCAGGAGACAAATTAAAAAACAAAAAACAACAACAAAAAAAAAAACGGCCGATAACCACAGGGTCCCCATAAAATTTTAAATCTCCAACATCAGGGTAAATCAATATATTAAGGGCCTGATAGCACCCTCAAAACTGTATATTTCATAGAAAAAAGGTTATTGTTTCATTCTAATAATTATTTTATTTAATTTATTGACTCATTTTCACATTTCTGGATTTGTTTTTTAGGTTCTTTAAAACTACTTAATATTACAACTGGAGGATTAATACAATAGTAAACCTAGGAAGACCTGAAATAACCTTCCTTGCCTGAGAGGAGTTATAACCACTCTCTCAACTTATCCTTCTGTCAGTGTTTCTACGTATTTGCTTTTGTTCTGGTATTATATAAATCTTATTCCTAAGGTTCATTATGACTAGGATCTTCTATTTTTTTTTTATTAACATATAATGTATTATTTGCCTCAGGGTACATGTCTGTGAATCCTCAGGCTTACACATTTCACAGCACTTACCATAGCATGTACACTCCCCAATGTCTACAACCCAGCCACCCTATCTCTAGCCCCCCGCCTTCCAGCCACCCTTAGTTCGTTATGTGAATCTAGGAGCCTCTTATGATTTGTCTCCCTCCCCATCCTTTCCTGTTTCATTTCCATCCCTCACCACCCCAGAAACCCCTGCCTTGCCTCTCAAATACTTCATATCAGAGAGATCATGTAAAAATTGTCTTTCTCTGACTGACTTATTTCCCTTAGCATAATACCCTCCAGTTCCATCCATGTCGTTGCAAATGGCCAGATTTTGTTTCTCTTGATGGCTGCATAGTATTCCATCGTATATATATACCACTTCTTGTTTATCCATTCATTTCTTGATGGACATCTAGGTTCTTTCCACAATTTGGCTATTGTGGACATTGCTGCTATAAACATTCGGGTACACGTGCCCCTTAGGATCACGACATTTGTATCTTTAGGGTAAATGCCCAGTAGTGCGATTGCTGGGTCATAGGGTAGCTCTATTTAAAATTTTTGAGGAATCTTCATACTATTTTCCAGAGTGGATGCACCAGCTTGCATTCCCACCAAGAGTGTAGAAGGGTTCCCCTTTCTCTGCATCCTCGCCAACATCTGTCCTTTCCTGACTTGCTAATTTTAGACATTCTGAATCGTGTGATGTGGTATCTCACTGTGGTTTTTATTTGAATTTCTCTGATGCTGAGTGATGTGGAGTACTTTTCATGTGTCTGTTGGCCATTTGGATGTCCTCTTTGCAGAAATGTCTGTTTATATTTTCTGCCCATTTCTTGATCAGATTATTTGTTCTTTGGGTGTTGAGTTTGAGAAGTTCTTTATAGATTTTGGATACTAGCCCTTTATCTGATATGTTTCCTTTAGTGTGCAAAAGCTTTTGATCTTGATGAAGTCCCAATAGTTCTTTTTTGCCCTTGCTTCCCTTGCCTTTGGAGATGATTCTAGGAAGAAGTTGCTACGGCTAAGGTCAAAGAAGGTGCTGCCTGTGTTCTCCTCCAGGATTTTGATGGAGTCCTGTCTCACATTGAGGTCTTTGATCCATTTTGAGTTTATTTTTGTGTGCGGTGTAAGGAAATGGTCCAGTTTCATTCTTCTACATGTGGCTGTCCAGTTTTCCCAACACCATTTGTTGAAGAGACTGTCTTTTTTCCACTGGATATTCTTTCCTGTGTTGTCGAGCATCAGTTGACCATAGAGTTGGGGTTCCATTTCTGGGCTCTCTATTCTGTTCCATTGATCTATGGGTCTATTTTTGTGCCAGTACCACACTGTCTTAATTATTATAGCTTGAAATATTATAGCTTTGAAATAGAGCTTGAATGCTGGAATTGTGATGCCACCAACTTTGGTTTTCTTTTCCAACATTTCTCTGTCTATTCGTGGTCTTTTCTGGTACCATATAAATGTTAGGATTATTTGTTCTTTGAATTTATTCAAAAGAAATTTATTTCTTTGAAATAAATTGATGGTATTTTGATAGGGATTGCATTAAATGTGTAGATAGCTTTAGGCAGAATAGACATTTTCACAATAATTGTTCTTCTAATCCATGACCATGGAACGTTTTTCCATTTCTTGGTGTCTTCCTCAATTTCTTTCATGAGCCCTTTGTAGTTTTCTGCGCACAGATTCTTTGCCTCTTTGGTTAGGTTTATTCCTCGGTATCTTATGATTTTGGGTGCAATGGTGAATGGGATCGACTCCTTAATTTCTCTTTCTTCTGTTTTGCTGTTGGTGTATAGAAATGCAACTGATTTCTGTGCATTAATTTTATATCCTGACACGTGACTGAATTCCTGGATGAGTTCTAGCAGTCTTGGAGTGGATTCTTTTGGGTTTTCCACATAAAGAATCACATCATCTGCAAAGAGTGAGAGTTTGACTTCTTCTTTGCCAATTTGGATGATTTGATTTCTTTTTGCTGTCTGATTGCTGAGGCTAGGACTTCTAGTACTATGTTGAATAGCAGGGGAGATAGTGGGCATCCCTGCTGTGTTCCTGATCTCAGGGGAAATGCTGAAAGCTTTTCCCCATTGAGAATAATATTAGCTGTGGGTTTTTCATAGATGGCCTTGATGAGGTTGAGGAATGTACCCTCTATGCCTAAGCTGTGAAGAGTTTTGAACAAGAAGGGAGGCTGTACTTTGTCAAATGCTTTTTCAGCATCAATTGAAATTATCATGTGGTTCTTGTTCTTTCTTTTATTAATGTATTGTATCACATTGATTGATTTGCGGATGTGGAACAAATTTGCATCCCCGGAATAAATCCCAGTTGATCGTGGTGAATAATCCTTTTAATGTACTGTTGGATTCTATTGGCTAGCATTTTGGTGAGAATTTTTATATTCATGTTCATCAAGGATATTGGTCTGTAATTCTCCTTTTTGATGGGGTCTTTGTCTGGTTTGGGGATCAACTTAATGCTGTCCTCATCAAATGAGTTTGGAAGTTTCCCTTCCATTTCTATTTTTTGGAACAATTTCTGAAGAATAGTTATTAATTTTTCTTTAAATGTTTGGTAGAATTCCCCTGGAAGCCGTCTGGCCCTGGGCTTTTGTTTGTTGGGAGATTTTTGATGACTGCTTCAATCTCCTTACTGTTTATGGGTTGGTTCAGGTTTTCTACATCTTCCTGGTTCAGTTTTGGTAATTTGTGTGTCTCTAGGAATGCATCCATTTCTTCCAGATTGTCTAATTTGCTGGCGTATAGTTGTTCATAATATGTTCTTATAGTTGTATTTCTTTGGTGTTGGTTTGGGTTTCTCCTTTTTCATTCCTGGTTTCATTAATTTGGGTCCTTTGTCTCTTCTTTTTGATAAGTCTGTCCAAGGGTTTATCAAGGGTTTATTAATTCTTTCAAAGACCCAGCTCCCAGTTTCGTTGATTTGTTCTACTGTTCTTTGGTTTCTATTTCATTGATTTCTCCTCGGATCTTTATTATTTCTCTTCTTCTGCTGAATTTGGGCTTTTTATTGTTGTTCTTTCTCCACCTCCTTTAGGTGTAGCATTAGGTTGTGTATTTGAGATCTTTCTTGTTTCTTGAGAAAGGCTTGTATTGCTCTGTACTTTCCTCTCAGGACTGCCTTTGCTGTGTCCCAAAGATTTTGGACAGTTGTGTTTTCATTTTCATTTGTTTCCATGAATTTTTTAAGTTCTTCTTTAATTTCCTGGTTAACTTATTCGTTCTTTAGTAGGATGCTTTTTAGCCTCCATGTATTTGAGTTCTTTCCAACTTCCCTCTTGTGATTGCGTTTTAGTTTCATGGCATTGGGGTCTGAAAATATGAAGGGAATGATCCCAATCTTTTGGTACCAATTGAGACCTGATTTGTGTCCCAGGATGTTATCTATTCTGGAGAATGTTCCATGTGCGCTCAAGAAGAATGTGTATTCTGTTGCTTTGGGATGGAATGTTCTGAATATATCTGTGATGTTCATCTGGTCCAGTGTGTCATTTAGAAGCTTTATTTCCTTGTTGATCTTTTGCTTAGATGATCTGTCCATTTCGGTGAGGGGGGTATTAAAGTCCACTACTATTATTGTATTATTGTTGATGTGTTTCTTTGACTTTGTTATTAATTTTTTTATATAATTGGCTGCTCCCATGTTAGGGGCATAGGTATTTACAATTGTTAGATC
>JAQQSY010000419.1:0-16906 GCA_028646535.1 Procyon lotor | reverse complement strand
GGGAGGGGATCCGCGGGAGGGGACCACCCAGGAGAGGACCACCGGGAGGGGACCACCTAGGAGGGGACCACCGAGAGGGGACCACCCAGGAGAGGACCAGCCCAGCAGACACACCCGGCCCATGCTCAGCACACCTCCGACCGACTGTGGGTATGGCAGAACCTTTGCCGCCCGCAAGGTCACCATGGGTGTGATCATGATTACCCAGGTGCCGGAGCGCCAGGAAGATGGTCAAGAAAACACACACTGTGGGGCGGCTCTGTCGGTGAAGCTCAGGTCCTGATCCTGGGGTCCCCGGATCCAGCCCTGGGTCAGGCTCATCACTCAGACTCAGCGGGGAGCCTGCTTCTCTCTCTGCCCCTCCCCCTGCTCCTGCGCTCCCACTCTCTCTCTCTCTCTGCCAAATAAATACATAAAATCTTTAAAAAAGAAAAAAAGAAAACCCACAATAAACCCTTCTAAGCAAAGAGGGCAGATGGGCCTATCAAAACACATACAGACCTTGTAACATGAACCCCCTTCCTCACCATTTTGATGAAAATAATAGTTACCTTATACATTTTTCTTTAATCACCATTTGCCTTAAGCAATAGTTTAGTGACACGTAGAATGTCTGTAATCATCTACGTTAGCCAAACAACGAGGCGAGGGACCCCAAGGGTGGCCACACCCCCCACTGCACCACCTCACGATGTGGTCAGCACGGCACAGGCCTCCCCAGAGACGAGCAGTAAGCACAGAGCCTGCCTGGCCTTACCTGCCCTGCCTTAAATGCCCCGTAACAGTCACCTTCTTCTGATGTTTCTTCAGTTAGCCTCACTGCAGAGGGTACCACTTGGCTGACTCTGAACTCGTGCATGCCTGCAGAGGCCCCAGGACCAGCAGGAGAACGTGCGCACTGCAGGGGCAGTCTGTGGACGGCCTGAGGCTCCGGGCCCTGGTCGAGTCCTGTGACCTGTCCAGACCCCCACTTCAGCTTCCAGGAAGGAAGAACCCATACTTCACTTTTTGAGCCTCTACTGAACCATTTTAACCATATAACTATTTTCAAAGTAAATAAATATCTGATGGTAACACATGGAAAAACTTTTAATTGTTTAAATTTATTATTTAAATTCTAATTAGGCAACACACAGGGTAGTATCAGCGTCGGGGGTCCGGCACGGTGACTCGGCTCCCCCAGACCTTGCCCCGGGCTCCTCGCGACAGGCGCGCTCCTGCACCCCGGCCCCTCCCTCTGGTCACCCTCAGTGGGTTCTCTGGAGTTCAGAGTCTAATTCTTGGTTTTCCTCTCAGTTTTCTTTTTTCCCTTTGCTCGCTTTTTTGTTTCTTAAATTCCACATACAAATAACATCATACGGTATCTTTCTCTGACTTATTTAACTTACAATAATCCTCTCTAGTTCTATGCACATCATTACAAGTGGCAAGATGTCATTCATTTTTTTTAACTTTTTTTTTTTTTAAGATTTTATTTATTTATTTGACAGAAAGGAGAGAGATCGCAAGTAGGCAGAGAGGCAGACAGAGAGAGAGGGGGAAACAGGCTTCCCGCAGAGCAGAGAGCCCGATGCGGGGCTCGATCCCAGGACCCTGAGATCATGACCTGACGAAGGCAGAGGCTGTAACCCACCGAGCCCCCCAGGCGCCCCAAGATGTCATTCTTTATTATGGCTGAGTAATAGTCCACTGGACATATATACCACATCTTCTTTATTGATTCGTCCGTTGATGGATACTAGGGGAAACTTTATGTTGAATGGAGTGATAGACCCACTACTACGGACACTACTAAGGTGGTTTGCCAGGCCTGTGTATTTTCCATGTGGCAACGAGGGGGCAGGGTCCCTTCATCCACGGCCACGCAGCCACCACCCGTTAAGGTCTCTGCCTGTAGTCATGCCATGCTGATCATGAAAGCTAGACACTCGTCCAAGCCACACTGACCTTATTAAGTACAGAGAATATGCAGCAGTCTATCAACTCCAGATTATAAATACAGATTAAATGCCTCTCTTCAGTCTCCTCTGGACTTAACATGTTCATTAAAAAGAGAAAACTCAGTGTGTAAATTCCCCGGTTCACCAGAATGAGAATATTTTTTCAGGCTGAAAACCAGCTTTCAACTTGCTTTTTTAAAGTTGCAACTAAAATGTGATCCTGTCAGTGAAAATACAGTTTTCTTCTTTGAACCTTGCAAAAATGACTATGAAATTCAGTTATATTATGAAATACATTAACGCCTTCTTGAAGGGGATTTTTTTTTTTTTTGGATCCTTGTAGAATGTGTTACAAAAAGCCACAGTCACTGTCATTACAAGGGAGTTAACGTGGAGGCTCTGCTGCAAACACCAAGTGCAGCTTAGTGGGCTGGACCCTGGATTTCACAGGAGGCGCGCTCAAGGGACAGGCTGGGGTTCTCAGGACTGTTTCCAGGAGGAGCTCCTGTGCAGGACGGGGGCCTCTCTCTACTCCCAGGATGAAGATACCACACTCCCACTGGCTTACTGAGAACAAGTCCAAGCTCCAGGGTCCAAAACAGGAGGACACAGGTTACCAGGTTGGGAGTTTCACTACAATTCTCTTGTGTTAACCAATAATAACTGACAGAGGTTCCCAAAAACAGGAACTTTATTTGGTTATTTGTGGAATTCATTTTGTTAGACTTGTAATTCACATGTAACATACGGAATTCCACAAAAATGATTCTTTAAAGTAGTGTCAGAACCACTTGATTTTAAGGTGAGAAGGCTGAAATAGCTCAGTATGAAACAAAAGTTATTTCTTTGTATCTTAAAGAAAAAAGACCCCGCTGCGAGGGTGTTCATAAAACACTGTCCAGCACAGCCCCAGGGAGAAGGGGCAGGGCTGCGGGGCCGGGCGGGCTGTCGTGCCTGCCCACAGCAACCCAGCCGCCGGTGCAGCCGTGGAAGCGTTGGGCACCGCTGCTCAGGGCCGGATGACGGAGCTGCGGGTCAGACACCAACTATTAAAGTGCCTCCAAAGGGACGGCCGAGCCTAGGCCCAACTGGAACGCCCCTGTCCATCCAGACCAAGTCCAAGTGGAGAGAGGACTCAAATCACCAATGGAAAAGCAGAGTCCAAAATTCTTAAAATAGGAAAATACACTTTACACCCGAGGGAAAACTTCAGCCACTGACTCACGTCGTCCTGCCTCCGCTCACAGTCTCCTGGCCTTCGAGCCCCCAACCCCCACCCTGGCAAAAGCCTTGAGGCCAGCTCCAATGCCCACTCCCAGGATGGCTCCCTGGGCTCGCCCCATGTCCACGCAGCCCCTAAGCCCTCCAGCAGCCCTCTCCTAGTTCCCTGAAAACTTCGAGAGCCGCCACCACCCTGACCCACGGTGAAGCAGGCATGTTCTCTGGCCTCCCCTGGACGACAGGCTAGCGACGGACTTGTCATACAGAGCAGACGTTCATAAATGTCTTGAGGAATGAAAGAGACCATTCGTGGGGCCACGCAGAGTTATGGTGCCCTGTGGAAGTGTGAGGCATTGTCGGGAAGAACGACCAGACCACTGTAACAAGGACCAAGGCCGAGGAGAAACGCGAGGACCTGAGAACTCATCTTACTGTGAGTATGAAGCCAGACTCTGATTGTCTTCTATCATGTAGATTCTAATGATCTACCTGATCATTTCAGATGCATGAGTTAAAGCAGAAACACATCCGTAGGGGCACCTGGGTGGGCAGCCAGCTAAGTGTCTGCGTTCAGCCCAGGTCACGATCAGAGGGTTCTGGGACTGAGTCTCCCTGCTCGGTGGGGGTCTGCTCACCACTCCTGCTCCTGCTCTCGCGCGCGCGCTGCACTCTTCTCCCAAATAAATAAGTAAAATCTTAAAAAAAAAAAATACATCTGTATCAAAAAAAATTACACCTGATCAGAAAGTAGCATCAGGGAGAAGACCCAGTATTTGTTCAAAGAGCCCCTCAAGATCTCGGAATTTCTTTTTTTTTTTTTTTTTTAAAGATTTTTTTTATTTATTTGACAGAGAGAAACACAGCGAGAGAGGGAACACAAGCAGAGGGAGTGGTAGGGGAGAAGCAGGCTCCCCGCCGCGCCGAGAGCCCGATGCGGGGCTCGATCCCAGGACCCTGGGATCATGACCTGAGCCGAAGGCAGCCGCTTAACGACTGAGCCACCCAGGCGCCCCAAGATCTCGGAATTTCTTAATCCAACATATTCAAGTTATAAATTGGGAAAATGGCCAATCTAGTAAAACAGACTTGCTCTTCTATAACAGCAGATGTCCAAATAAACAGATTTTGGTGGCCTCTGTAGGAAGGGAAGTTGAGGAAGGAAAATAAAGCACAAACAAAAAACTGCTTGTTTAAGGAACCTCCAAAAAAAAGCCTTGAGAAAATCACCAATTTTAGGCACCAAAAAAGACCCCAAATTTGCACGGCAAAAGAAACAATGAACAAAATGAAAAGACCAAACCTTCAGATTTGGAAAAAATATTTGCTTAACCATATATGCGGTAAGGAGTTAATAGCCAAAATACACAGGGAACTCACACAACTTAATAGGAAACAAACAAATCCAGCTGAATTAATCCAATTACACATGGACAGAGGACCTACATAGGCATTTGTCTGAAGAGACAGCCCAGTGGCCATTGGGTATTTGAAAAGATGCTCAGTATCATGCGTCATTAGAGCCGTGCAGACCACGATGAGATCGGCACAGGGCTCGCTAGCATCCGAGCCGAGAGACCACCAGCACTGGCTCGGGAGAGGAGGGGAACCCTCGTGCCCCCTCACTGGAATCGTACACTGAGCAGTCGGCATGGCAAACAGTGTCCTCGAGAAGCTAAAATAGAAATACCACGTGATCCAGCAACCCCACGTGTGGTTATTTACCTGAAGGAAACGAAAGCACTAAAACACTAACAAGACGTACGCGCTCCCGAGTTCACAGCAGCACCGCTTACGGCAACAACGGACGTGTCCGTCTACAAACGGACGGACCAAAAACCAAGAAGCTGGTCTACACATACACCAGAGCGTTCCTCAGCCACCGAGACAGGGACTTCTGCCACTTGTGACCACCACGGGGATGGGCCTGGAGGGCATAATGCTAAGTGTGATAAGTGAGACAGAGAAAGAGACTGTATGATCTCATACAGTAAGATGTGTAAGATTTTAAGATGTGGAATCTTGGGGCGCCTGGGTGGCTCAGTCGTTAGGCGTCTGCCTTCAGCTCAGGTCATGATCCCAGGTTCCTGGGATGGAGCCCCGCATCGGGCTCCTTGCTCAGCAGGAAGCCTGCTTCTCCCACTACCATTCCCTCTGCTTGTGTTCCCTCTCTCGCTGTGTTTCTCTGTCAAATAAATAAAATCTTAAAACAAAAAAAGAGATGTGGAATCTTAGAAAGGAAAGAACTAAAGTCATAGAAAAAGAGAGGAGGCGGGGGCGAAGGGAGGGTGATGGGGGTGATGGCGGCACCCGGCGGTGAGGTCCCACGTCTGACCAGCAGCACGGTGACTGGGCAAGCAGCACTGCGGGGGCGGCTCACAGACTTAGTACCCAAGAGCTCTCCTCACAAGGGAAAAAGGTTTTTTTTTAAAAGGTTTTGGGTTTTGTTTTTTTTTAATAACATATTTATTTACTGAGAGAGAAAATGTGTGAGCAGGAAAGGAGAGACTCTCAGGCTGACCACGGAGGCCCACACGGGGCTCGATTCCACAACCCTGAGATCACAACCTGAGCTGAAACCAAGACTCAGACACGCAACTGAATGAGCCCCCAGATGCCCCTTCTTTTTCCCTTCTGGGCCCCACCCTGCACCCCCCGACTCCCCACTAAGAGAAACTGTACAGCTGAGACCCCATCGCAGGCATGAGAGTGGCCGGAGGGCAATGGACAAGCCTCGCCCCAGGAGAAGCCCCCTCGCCATCATGGCCTCTCCCGCCAGACTTTTCCTTTGTGTTTCTTTCTGTACCTACCTAAGATGATGGCTGTTGACCAGACTTACTCACAGTAACCACTTCACACCCTTTATAAGTCACCTCATGGCCTGTGCACCCGAAACTCGTGCACTGCCGGACGTCAGTTCTACCTCCATAAAACTGGTGGGGGGGATCCTAAAATCTTTTGTTCTTTCAATAACCAAGTTCAGGTCTTGGGACTCGGTCTTAAGGATCTTCTACAAAACTGTTATAGTAGCTACAGTGTTTTACTTACTACCCAATCCCTTAAAGTTCAAGTTCCTAACAATGGTCATGATACTAGGTATCAGCAAACAAAGATGGATAGAAACGTTTCCGTTGAAAGGGATCCTAAGTCTGCAAAATGTTTCTAATTATTTGGTTTGTTTTCCTTCTTTTTCTAGACTAGACCCAGAATAACAAACCCACGTCAGGGATGGGGAGGGACAGGCCTTATCTGCTCTGACATGGGCTGTGCACAACCTCCTCGTGCGACCAAGGCAGACTCTGGATTGTTCGCACCACTCCCTCACGCTCGGGACACCGCAGGAGCCTCCTGCATCACTCACTGGTGACTCAGGCAGCACCGATTACAGAATCACGGAGATCCAAAGGTAAACTTCCATGGAACAGTCCAGCGTCAGGACCAGAGGGAAACCCACAGATCAGCTGCCCCATCTTCCAGATGAGGACGTGGAGAGCGAGTGCGAGGCTGTGGTGAGACCCTCACCCATGTACTTCCTGACTCACGGGGCAGCACCCGGACTGAGCTAAGCCACGGACGGCCAGAGCCTGCTCCAGGGGGGCCAGAACAAAAGGTGTGGACACTGCCTACCTGTCCCAACACCTGCTGACATCAAGGTCACTGGGAGAGCAGCAGCTACAAGGGCTTTGATGCCGATGACTCACAGGCTGAAAAACAACTCCCAGCAAAGCCATTTATCAGCATGTTGAAGCTCTTCATTAGCCGAGTGAGAGGTGCTCACCGCACGCGGGGTGTGACCTACACTGGCTAGGATGCTTCACGTCCGGGTCAGAGACACAGAAGAAAGCGCGCTCGACACAAGACCCTTTACAGGTGAGCGAAGGGACTGGGATTCTCAGCATTTAATTTACTATTATTAATCCATTTACTACTTTAAATAAATAAGGTATTTATTTAAATGAAATTTAATTTCATTGTATTATTATTTAAATTAATTAATTTATATATAATATAGTATAAATATATATTTATTTTATATTAATATATTACAATTATATATACTAATATATAATATATTAGTATTATATTAATTTATATATAGAAATTAATATAAATTGATTTGTAATTAATTTACTACTTTAAATAAATACTTTATTTAAAGTAGTAAATAAATTAATTTAAATAATACAATGAAATTAAATTAAAAATCATTATTTAAGTAAATTAAATAAATTTAAAAATATTTAAGTGAATTGTTTATTTATTTACTACTAAAGATAACTGCCTTCAACTACAGGGAAAATACCTGGGAGTTACGCGAAGGCCTCCCCTGGCCACTCGCGGACACACGGCCGTGCTCAGTAAGGCGGTCTGGCCTCCGGCTAAGCAGGTGGTGACACAGCACTCGCAGGGTGAGCACGGTCCTTAACCTACCAAGTCCAATCCTCCCTCGCCCTTCAGAGGACAGAACGGAGGTTCGTGATGGACACAGAGCATCCAGAAGAGGGAGAGCTAGAATGCAAGTCCCCTTCCGATCAGCCTTTCCTCTGCAACCCCAACCTCTCGCACACCACACCAAACACTAAATCCGAATCGCACAGTAATGCCGGAGCCGTGGCTCACTGACAGCACTTCCTGAGCACACACCACGGGCCAAGTGCTGCTGACATCACAACCAGTGAGCCGCGCCCTGACCCGGCAAGTTGCCCACTGGAGGGGCAGAACCCCAGTGAGGACCCAGTGATAACCAAGGGTGCAGAGGGAAAGTCACGGTACTTTCGGAGAGATTCTTGGTCCCGCCTGGGGACACAGAGGACACCCAGAGTAGGTAACTTCCGACCTGTGCAATGAGCTGGTTGAAAAGGCAAGAAAAGCAACCCCCAAAAGGGGCAAACCTGAGCTCTACGGGGGTGGTCTGTGTCCACGGCAATGAAAGAGCCCAAGTAGATTTCCGCTAGACCCGTGTGGCTGAAAACGATGAACATGCTTCTAGTGATGGAACCCACCTGTGGACAGTATCAGTGATGGAACCCACCTGTGGACAGTATCAGTGATGGAACCCACCTGTGGACAGTATCAGTGATGGAACCCACCTGTGGACAGTATCAGTGATGGAACCCACCTGTGGACAGTATCAAAGGCCTCCAGGGACTGAGCACCGACCCGAGCCCCCCGGAGCCTTAATAGAGACCACACTCTGCTCCCCAGAGTCCCAGAGCTAACAGGCTACAGTAAGCACACAGGCCAGGGCGCCTGGGGGGCTCAGTCGGTTCAGTGTCCGGTGTCCAACTCTTGATTTTGGCTCAGGTGTGACCTCACAGGTTGTGGGAACAGAGACCTGCATCAGGCTCCGCGCTCCCTTGTCTCTCTTCCTCCGCTCCTCCCCCACTTGCACTCTTTCTCGCGCTCTCAAATGAAGAAATAAAATCTTAAAAAAAAAAAAAACACCAAAAAGAGGGACAGCTGGTGACTCAGGTCATGATCCTGAGCTCCTGGGATCGAGCCCCGCATCGGGCTCCCTGCTCAGCGGGGAGCCTGCTTCTCTCTGCCGCTCCCCCTGCTCTGCTCTCTCACGCTCTCAAACAAAAAATCTTTAAAAAAATAAATAAACCAAGAACAAACAGAAAACACGGATACTAGGCCAATGGAGGTAAACCAAACAACTTCAGGAGCACAACGGACCCGGGGGCACGACCGACCCAGGGGCCTGGGCCCGGCCAGGCTGAGGCCAGCTCGGCGGCCAAGGACTACACGCAGCGCGCCCACGCCACGAACAAGCCCGGATATGCCAGAGACACCGTCAGAAAACACTAACGATCTGAATATTTACTTGTTAAGAATCAAATGCTGGAACTGATTCCAAATGTGACATCTCTGTGATCTCGACGGGACAGAAAGTTCCGCCCGCCCAGAAAAATCCCCCAAATGCTCTCCCACATTTCCTATGCTCCTTCCATGTGAGGAGGGGTCTGGTGGCTCGTTCTTACCAACGGGGTACGAGAAACTGCTGCTCTCGGAGACCAAAGCATCAACAACCACAGCGGTGATGCTCCTCTGTCCTCTGTGTGATGACACTGAAGAGCAACAAGGCAACGTCACCTGAGACACACACCTGGGACGCCGGAGCCACTACGGGGACTGAGCGCCCTGGAAAGCCACCCGGTCACAGCGACCATTCTGAGTGAGAAAGGGCCAGGCCCTGAGGTCTCTGGGCCCTGGCTCCACAACATGGCCCAGCCCTGCCAACACGCCGCACGGAGAACTGCCACTGGTAGACGTGTCCACTCACACATGTATCCGAGGCTCTCACGGGCTCTAAACTCCTCATCTACCACACACAAGAAACAAGGGGTCAGCAGGCTCACTAGGATCATGATCTCAGAGGAAGAAGGTAAGAGAGGACTTGAGTAGACCTTTCACCAGAGAAGATCCAAAGGTCACGGAGCACATGAAAAGACGCCAACACCAGCAGCCACCAGGGAAAACAATCGAAAACCACACTGAGCTACTGCCTCACGCCCACGGGGGCCGGAGCTGGGCCGGTGCGGCAGCCCCCGGCCTCCCCGTACAGGCCCAGAGCTCGCTCCGCACTCCCAAGAGGTGCCACGTTAGCAGACTCTGCCAACAGTGGGCTCAGGCACAAGGCGGGGCAGAGACGAAGCTGCGTGGGGTGAAGTACCGGTCACCACTGCAGGGCAGTCCCCATGCCACGGTCACAATCACAGACACAGCTCCTAAATGGAACCAGACCATAAACACTCTGTGTGGACTGAAAAATGAGAATTTCACCAAGGTCAACAAAATGAAACCTCACGCTATAATTACAACCACACAGAAGAAAATACTGTTTGGATATATGTATTTCCATGAGAAAATGCAGACTAAAAGAAAAGATTTGCATGTGTAAGAATTATTCCACCTATTAAAGGTTTTATTAACACTCTTAAACTGATGAAATAAAAATATGTGAAGGATTAAAAATCAGGCCGGCACACATGGTATTTTTAAATCAGTGCAGGCCACGCACAAGTCTGCAGGCCTTGTGGGAAGTGGGAAATAAATACTCCGAGGTGGAACCCCGAGTCTCTTGGGGACGCCATCCCAAGGGAGAGGGGGATAGAATCAAGCTCCCGGAGCCCCACACACACCAACTCAGGCGTACTTTGGGAACTAAAGCTACCCGTCATTAGACTGAATATCTCAACAATCTGCCTTGCAAGATAACTGAGCGCTAACCCATCACTTAGAAGTTCCCCCAATGCTGGCCAGCAATCTTCAGGCGGCCAGAGATGAAGACACCCCGACTTCCTGCAGGACAGACGGACACAGGACAAGAGACACCACAGTGCCCCTGCCAATCCCCGCGGAAGGGAGGGAGAGCACCGCCCGCACCCCTTCTCGGCAGACGGCCGCAGGGGAGCTGACCCATGGGGTGTGCAGGGGACGCGTGCGCCCTGCTCCACTCTGGGCACCGCGGAGGGGCCACCGGTCGCCTCGGGCCCTGGTGCGCGGGTCCCACAGCTGTCTCCTCCCTCCGCGGCTGGCAGCTCGTCCTGCTCACTCGGCCTCGAGGAGCCGCAGGCAGCGGCAGCCTCAGGGCCCAGCGCAGGACCACCGGTGTTGCAAGGACCCCCACCCGGCTCTTTCGTGCAGCGATTCGCCCATAAATGGGCCTGAGCGGGGAGCCCAGCCCCAAGCCCAGCCCCAAGCCCAGCCCCAGGTCTCGGCAGCACGAGGGCCTGAAATACGCGGCCTATGTGCACAGCCGCCAACACAAGCCATCCCTGGCAGTTGCCCAGACGAGCTCGCACCTCGCAGGGCACCGCCCAGGCCCAGCTGCCACAGGGCTGGCCACTCGGCGCGCACCCCTCTTCGGGGCCGCCGTGCACACGAGGGCTCCTTCAACACAAGTCCAGCCTCTCCCTTCCCTTCGGAGCAACACACGGGCCCCCTCTCACACTCGTTCCCTGGAGCGACCCCCGCTGCCCCCACGTATCTCACCGGGCGGTCCACTTTGGACCCGGCACACACATCACACTCCTCTGGTGCCACCTCCCTGCCCAAGCCAGGCCTCTGCTCTCCTTGTCCTGCGGCCCCGTCAAGCCCTGACCCCGCGGCAGCTCGCGCAGGAAGCTGGAGGCTCACCGCTGGCTGGGGCCCACCCCCCTGGAAAGGGCTCCCGTGCCGTCCATGCGCCGCTCTGGGGAAAAGTTCTCGAGTTTCCTCCTTACCCTCCGGTTTGCTGTTTTGCCCACCACGGTCACTTTAATAAATTAAAGAAACCCATGCTTCAAAACATAGTAGGAACTGCACAGCATCCTATGGAGAGATCCAGGACCACCTCCCAGGACACCTGCTCCCAGAGTACTGCTCCCGTCCCGGCCCTCGCGCTCAGCAGCAGAGACCCTGCAAACCCAGAGACACGCGTTATCAACGGGGACTGACATCAGAGGTAACTTAGGTGGGGTTTTTTTGGCCTTTCTGTTTCTCTCATTCTCCCCCCTTCACTGATCCTTTACCATCTGTGTAATAAAAAATCTAATTTGTATTTGTTTTTTATATTTTAAAGATTTTATTTATTTGACAGAGAGAAACACAACGAGAGAGGGAACACAAGCAGAGGGAATGGTAGTGGGAGAAGCAGGCTTCCTGCCGAGCAGAGATCCCAGGAGGATCCTCAGATCCCAGGACTCTGGGATCATGACCTGAGCCGAAGGCAGACGCTTAACGACTGAGCCACCCAGGCGCCCCTGTATTTGTTTTTTAAAATGGACTGATAAAATGAGGTAACTGGCAACAGCCGCTTTGGACAGAGCACAGTCACACAGCCTCTCCGACCTCGCTACAGTAGCCCCGCGCGGACACCAGCACTGAGGCGGGCACCCCTGGCCCCCCGAAACCACCGGCGTGCGGCACACGGCGAGCACATGGGACCTACGGGGCCGAACGAGCCCTGCAGAGCCCGCAGGACGTAGCTGTGGGTCCTGTTCCGTCAGTTCTTGTCTAGTACACAAGATTTTCCAGGCAGATAAACTGATTCCAAAGCTGCCCCCTTCTGCAGAAACTTGGATGTCCTAAGCCCACACTGCTCTCAGCTTTCAAACCAGCAGGGTTCCCAGGCTCCTCCAGGGCCCTGAAGCCACGTATTTACAGAGAAGTCGGGGTGTCTGCTTGCAACTCAGAGATCAAAGCTGCCCTCTCTCTCCCAAGTCAGCCAAGAAACAACCAAGTGTCCCAGGTTTATGCATGCCCTCGTGTTTTCTTATGTTACGAAATGGCTACGATTGGAAACAAACTAAAACCATTAAAAATTCTTATTTCTAACACAGACTCAAGTCTCTATTATTCTAAATAATCAAGGATAGTCATAGTTATAATACACTTGGGAAAAATCACAGGGATGATTTTAAAGCTTCTTAAAGACTTTTCTAAAGCTTAGTTTTACCACAATGCCACAGGATACTCAAATATTTAACTTCTAAATTCGAAATTATAAATGTGTCCCATCTCTGTTTTCATAGACTATCATTCTGATTGCTTTCTCTCTTTTTTTTTAATGTCAGGTTTTTAAAGTCATGTTGGGGCTGGCAGAGAAACCTACGATTAAATATAAATACAAGGATATAAAATTTTTGTTAACAGCTATCGAATAATTTTTAGAATAATTCTCTGGTAGAATAAAAGGATGGCTGGGAGAAAAGGTAAAACAGCACCACAAGAGACCGTCTCGGGGCAGAGAGGCCCCTGCACTAACAGGAGCGCATGCTCCTTGCTCCTCGGGGGCCCAGACACCCACCCTTCTTCTGTGCACACACGGTGTAGCTCATGTCCTTCAGGGATTTGTGTTAGCAACCGAACTTAAGGATTTCAGAAGGTAGGAGAGATCCAGAAAAGTCATTTTTAATTAACTCCATACTCTAGCATGTACACTCCCTAATGGGAGGAAACTATCTCTTTCCCTTTCAAAGAAACAATTTATTCATCAAATGGACGCCGTGTGCACATGCGGAAGGGTTTTCCTATTTCCTAACACTGCCTGAAGGGCCGATCTCAGGGTACTTGACCCCTCACGGAGTCATCTCAGAAAGCTTACTTTTACAGGAGTGATTTAGAATTAAATACTATTAAAGCTAAAGTCTCTCATCTAACTTACTGTCTCTCTTTTAAACATAATTAATTTTTCACCTTAATTCCAGAGTAGCTGACACGCTGTGCGTCACCTGTGCCGTCACACTCAGGGCTTCCTCGGTCCCCATCCGTCTCCCCCACCCCGCTCACCTCCCCTCTGGTCACCATCAGTGTGTTCTCTGGAGTTCAGAGTCGGAGGGGGTTTTGTCTCGTTCCTTCTTTGTTCATTCTTCTTTTTTAATTCCACATGAGTGAAATCTTATGGTATCCGTCCTTCTCCAACTGACTTATTTCACTCAGCATAATACTCTGGTTCCATCCATGTCATTGCAAATAGCAAGATTTCATTCTTTGTGACGGCTGAGTAATATTCCTGTGTGTGTGTGTGTGTGTGCGTGCACCTCTTTATCCACTCACGAGTCGGTGCACACGTGGGCTGCCTGCATAATTTGGCTATTGTAGATAATGCTGCTCTGAACGCTGGGCTGCAGGTACCTTTCTGAGTTACTGTTTTCATATTCGTCGGGTAAATACCAGTTGTGGAATGACTGGGTCGGAGGGTAGCTCTACTGGCGATTCTTTGAGGACCCTCCACACTGTCTCCCAGAGCGGATGCACCAGTTTGCATTCCCACCAACAGTGCAGGAGGCTCCCTTTTCTCCACATCCTTGCTGGCACTTGTCATTTCTTATAGGAAATTCTTTCTTTCTAGTGTCAGAGCAAGGACTGAGGTTTCTACCCAGCGCTGACCAGTGGGAACGTTCTTGCGCTACAAGCCCAGGGAGCTGTGATGAAGACTGCGGGGGAAGCCGCTGAAGGACACGGCCGACAGCTGGCTGAGGACTCACTCTGCTCCAGGACAGAGGGTACGAGCACAGGCTCCGGCGGCAGCCGCGCTGAGCTGGAGCCCGCCGAGTCACCCACCTGCTCCAGGACGCGGGCAGGAGTGGGCCTCACTTCCCACGTCCGTAAAATGGGATAACAGAGCTGCTGTGGGCACTCACTGAGCGGCTCCACAGGAAACCAGGGCTGGGCACGTAATAAACACTCGACAGATGCCAGTCGTGACTGCAGTGACTGCGGACGGACGTGCGGGTGAGTCACACCCGGGAGATGCACCGGACGGAGGGAAGGCCAGATGAGCTGCTCCGACCTCACCAGCCGCGTGTGAGCGTCCGGGGTCCGGCGCGTGTCAGAGGAGGAATCAGAGCTAGGCCCCGCCAGAGCACACGAGCTCTGTGCGCCAAGTCCCAGCACAGAACCCCCCCTCTCGCGGCCGCGCACCCTCCTTCATCAACTCCAGAGCTGGGGGCGCCCGGGGCAGCTCAGTCGGGTGAGCGTCCATCTCTTGGTTTCGGCTCCGGTCGTGATCTCAGGGTCCTGGGACGCAGCGCCGCTTCCCGCTCCACGGGGAGGCTGCTGGCGGTTCTCTCTCTCTGCCCATTTCCCCTGCATTCTCGCTCTAATGTAAATGGGTAAAGTTGAAAAAAAAAAAAAATGCTACAGAAGTTGACATGGGGAGATTCACACGGTCAGTACAAGCCAGGGAAGAATTTGGGCCAGTGTGTGAGCTGTAAACGACTAAAATAACAAAGGGGCAGAGGCTGAGGGGACCTCCTCCAGGGAGCAGCCCTAACAGTGGGCCAGGTGCCTGACCTCGCACACACTCGCTGGGGCTGGGGGAGGCAGCGACCCAAAACAAGGCTAGAAGGGAGTTTGGGAGCCTGGTTTGGACCCCCATCTCTAGGTGAGTGGCTCCACTGACTTGTACCACTCATGTGTGTCGTAACTAACTTCTAACCAAGCAAACTGATCCCTTCATGTAACTGACTCAACTATACCCACTTAGCAAAGATAAGTGACCTGTCTTAACTACGCGGGTCAGGTACGAAGAGGCCATCTCTTCGGTATGTCTCTGGTGGGCCACGATTGTGCGGTCTGTCCTGAAAGACTCCGAAATACCCAGACGGCAAACACCACACATTTTGAAAAGCATAAAGAACAAGGTGCATAAGCAAAGGAGTAGAAAAAGTAGAAATCCCTAGAAGGCAGCTTGGACCTGAGAACGGAACCCTGAATCCTGTCTATCAAATGCAGGCCCCGGAGGCTGTGCTTGGATTGTCAACAGTTCAAGCTAACAGGGTGAAAGACACGGTCAACCTTTTATAAATACCTCACGCCTCCTGGACAGGCCTACTTCTCACGCTTCCCACCAACTCTTCTGTGCCTTCTTTCTCAGTTCAGTACTGATGGTTTCTAGGGTTTAAGTCTGCAAGGACGAAAGGACTTCCATGGTAGGTTTACCACGTTGCCCTCCAAGCTGCTTAGGGCTAACGTTAGCACAGAGACTTCTCTCCACACCAGAGACGATGTCTGGAGAGGCAGGGCCCCCAGACCAGTGGGGCTGGTCCCCTAGAACTCCTTCCCAAACCCTGAAGAAATCGTGCACATTTCCCTCTCCTCCCCACTCAGAAGACAAACAAAACCAACGGGTATCTGGGGCTCTGACCAATTACTGGAGAACACGGTAAGCACCGAGCGGACCTCCAGTCCTGCAGCACAGCACCTCTATTCTTAGGAAACAGCAGGGTTTGGTTCAGTTGGCAACTCTCCTGGCCTGTGGATCAAGAGGTCGCAGGCTCACATTTCACACAAGTCCAGTTTACAACCCGTGCTAACCCTCCTGCAGAATCACTCAAGAGGCATTAAATGGCAGTCCCATCGAAAACCAATGATCCTGCAAAACTTCAAGCCTCAAAATACAACATGGAAACAAACTGGACATACCAAGCAGCCGTGTGCTTAAAAACACAAGAGAGACAGAGAAAGAAAGTGTGAGTGACTAGGTTTTGGCCAAATGCAGGATACATGACTTAGATTTCCTAACAACATGGGCATCTGCTTCTGAACACTGCCCTGGTTCCAGAGCGCGGTGCGGCGTGTGCAATAAAGATCTCATTAAGTCGGCTCTGGTGCCTAAATATTTCTATTAAGTAATTTAGCGTCACACTAGGGTGGTGGGCTAAAAATATAGGAAAAACTTTTGCAGAAATGAGAGGCCGTATCAAGAGATTTCATGGAGACAATCCACAAGCACACAACTCAGACAGGGCGGCACCAAGCGATTAACAGCCCTTTACAAAAATAGATAAATAATGTTGCAACACACACGCTCTCATTTGAAACACCAGGCAGAAACCCTGAAAGCAGAGGCTGATTCTGTGCTTTAAAACAGGCATCCCAGCGGAACCGACAAGCCTCCTTCGCGACTCACACTAGTCTCTTAACCCCAGGGCTCCCTCAACGTCAAGAGCTAACTTTCCTTAAATAAGACTGTTTTCCCCATTTAAAGTTATACAACGAAGTATTTTCCCCCAGTGAAAATAAGTCAGCCCTAAGACCACGTCAAAAACTCTGCTGCTTGAACTAATTTGGGGCATAGTTCGGAAAACATACTGTGTGCGTGGGTGTAAGTAAACTTATGTAACACCATAAATTTTCCGCTTTCATTTTCAATGGGCTCGTGTGGCCTCCGCACTGGGAGCGCGTGGACAGCGTCGGCCGGGACCCCCGCTCAGGGTCCGGAGCCCCGCACGGAGGGACACGTCACTGGCCCGCCCCCC
>JAQQSY010000418.1:0-16930 GCA_028646535.1 Procyon lotor | reverse complement strand
AAAAAAAAAAAAGGATTGTGAGATAGAGCCCCATGACGGGCTCCTCACTCAATAGGGAGTCTGCTGAAGGTTCTCTCTCTCCCTCTCCCTCTGCCCCTCCCTCCACTTGCTTTCTCTCTGGCTTGCTCTCAAAAATAAATAAATAATTCTTAAAAAAGAAAGAAAGAAAATATTGTGACTAGAATAGTCTCACTCTGAAAGGGCTGTAAATATGGTGGCATTGTGACTTTCAGATCTAGTATAGTAGGAAGCTTGACTTGGCTAATGGGGCCAATAATGGAGGGCAGCTTTGATAGAATCATCCCTTCTTAATCTCCTTAGTGCCTAGCACAATCCTAGAAATCCTTAGAAAATGCTTCTTGAGTGAATTCAAGGTAGATATTCATTGGTGGGGGGTGAGAGATGGGAAACATATCAATTTCCCAAATTCTGTATGTCATTTCAAAGTTGGTATGTAGAGCCAATGGTCTAGTTTCATATTTTCTGAACTTCAATGTTAAAAAAAAAGAGAGAGAGAGAGAAAATCAACACAATCCCAGGGAAGGTTTGTTTTTTTCCTTTCCTTTAGAAAGCAGCTGTCAGTTTAACTTATCCGAAAATACTGTCAGTGATGAGCATGACTGAAAATGCGTTTTATCTGTAATTAGAGAGATTACATTAAACACTATTATTTGCAGACACACATTGAATTAACCCTAATCGAGGCTAGCAAATAGTAGAGCCTGCCTATTTTTTGCCCCAAAATTTTTAGAAAATTGTGACAGTTGACACACGAGGGACAATGCTGACTAGATTTCTTTCCATCAAATACCAGACAGTAATTGTAATTGCCTTTAAAAATGTTTTAAGCAGTTTTGTTAGTAAATCAGAAGTTGCCACAAATCATGCTGAATAGTTTCTAAACATGGGTGTTGTTGACTGTGCATTCCAATATGAGTTTAATGAATTGATTTTCTGAGGAATTTAACTTTGCATCTGTTTTCAGGTGTAATTAATTCACTCTGATTAATGTGATTAGCATGGATATCAGTGGATTACGCACGATGTCCTTTATTTCTTCACTTATTTTTAATCTGCCACACTGTCCATTGGGAAATTATATAAGTGTTTTGGGGGGAAACATCTTTCTGGTGACTCTGATCACATTGGATTACTACAAAGAAGAATCCTGGTAGGAATTTACTAATTATTCGCAGGCTGTGCAGCAATGTACTTTTGTTTGGGGGACCTATTAAAGTTTACACAGTCAGTGCTTTTAAAGAGCTTGTAATTCAGAGGGGAAGATGAGACAAATGATCCAATGTTAGTCAGTCACAAGGAACAATGTCTGTCCTCAGATTCTTCTTTGTCTGAGCACCTCTCCCCTACTCGCCTTAAATAATGCTATTCCTTATAATGGCCCCCCTTTTCTAATGCCTCCTGCCATTTTGAGCAGTCCTATTCCACTTCAACCACCTTGAGGTATGAATATCCCCAAATCTATGTCTAACTCAGTTCTTCCCCACAAGCTCCAGACCGAGAGGTTCCAGACACCTCCAGATGCCTCCAGATATCTTCACTTGGACATCCATAGGTATTTCAAATTTAACAAACCCAAATTCATGATTTCCAACCAAACCTGCCCCTTCTGTCTTCCTAGTCTCTATAAACGGCTCCTCTATCCATGCAATCATCCAAGCTAAACTACGATTGTGAGTCTCAGAACAGGAAGGGATTCATTTATTCTCCGAGGTTTTCAAATTTTAATGTTCATCTTCAGCACTCATTGAAATTATCTGGAAAGCTTATTAAAACACAATGTCGGGGCACCTGGGTGGCTCAGGGGGTTAAAGCCTCTGCCTTCGGCTCAGGTCATGATCCCGGGGTCCTGGGATCGAGCCCCACATCAGGCTCTCTGCTCAGTGGGGAGCCTGCTTCCCCCTCTCTCTCTGCCTGCCTCTCTGCCTACTTGTCATCTCTCTCTCTGTCAAATAAATAAATAAAATCTTTTAAAATCAATCAATCAATCAAACACCATGTCCTGGGGCACCTGGGTGCCTCAGTAGGTTAAGAGTCTGCCTTTGGATCAGGTCATGATCTCAGGGTCCTGGGATTGGGCCCCACATCGGGCTCCCTGCTCAACAAGAAGACTGCTTCTCCTTTTCTTTCCTTCTGCCCCTTTCCATGTTCATTCTCTCTCTCTCTCTCTTCCAAATAAATAAATAAAATCTTTTTAAAATAAATAAATAAATAAATAAATAAAACAGTTTCCTGAGACACACGCCCAGAAATTCTGATTCAGCAGTCTAGAGTGGGAATTTGCAAGTTTGCATTTCTAACAAGCTCATGAGTGACGCCAATGCTGTGGGTCTAGAGACCACATTTTGAGAACAATTGCCTTAGAGAATGAAAAGAATGCAGGCACATTTCCATGATCCACTGAATCATTACTATTACTATGATTACTGATGACTTTGTGAGGAATCATTGTTGGAGAATGAAAACCCAGGAAGAAAATCTCCTCTGTTTACCCAAAGGATACAGAAATACTAATTCAAAGAGATACATGCACCCCGATGTTTATAGCAGCATTATTTACAATAGCCCAATTATGGAAAGTGCCCAAATGTCCATTGACTGTTGGGTGAATAAAGAAGATGTAGTATATATACAATGGAATATTACTCAGCCATGAAAAAGAATGAAATCTTGCCATTTGTAACAATGTGGTTGGAGCTAGAGAGTATTTATGCTAAGCCAAGTAAGTCAGTTAAATAACATATTTCATTCATATATGGAATGTAAGAAACAAAACATTGAACATATCTGGGGTGGGGGTGGGGATAAGAGAGGGAAAACCATAAAACAGACTCCTATCTATAGGGGACAAACTGAGTGTTGCTGAAGGGGAGGGCGGTGGGGGAGATAGGTTAAATCAGGGATGGGTATTAAGGACGGCACTTGTGATAAGCATTGGGTATTGTATGTAAGTGATGAATCACTAAATCCTACACCTGAAACTAATATTATACTGTATGTTAACTAATGGGAATTTGAATAAAAACTTGAAAGAAATATAAAAAGAAAGAAAATCTTCTCTAGAGAGAGCATTTCTGCATTAGTCAGAGGCAGTATGGACACTACATCAAAAACTAATGATGTATGTTGGCTAACAGAACATGATAAAAAATAAATAAACAAACAAATAAAAAGAAATAAGGATACAGCATATGATTTATTATTCTTTCATCCATCAGCGATGAATTGAGTGCCTGCTCTCTGCTAGGCACAGTGCAAGGCACTGAGCTAGGCTCTGAGATATAATGCTGAGTAAAACCATGATATGGTGATTTTTATTTCTTACATAAACACATCTTCTTTATTCATTCACCAGTCGATGGACACTTGGGCCGCTTCCATAATTTGGCTGTTGTTGATAATGCTGCTATAAATATTAGGGTGCACGTATCCCTTTGAATTAGTATTTTTTGTCCTTTGGGTAAATACCTGATTATGCAATTGCTGGGTTGTAGGGTAGTTCAATTTTTAACTTTTTGAAGAGCCTCCATACTGTTTTCTACAGTGGCTGCACCAGCTTGCATTCCCACAATGCGAGAGAGTCCCCCTTTCTTCATATCCTCGCCAACACCTGTTGTTTCCTTTGTTGTTAATTTTAGCCATTCTGATTGGAGTAAAGTGTTATCTCAGACACAGTGAAGTTTTAAAATGTGAACTCAGGCAATCCATTGAGACTTAGATATCTCATCTGTAAAATGAAGATAATGATGCCATTATATAGACCTCACAAGAAATATCAAATAGAAGACTATAGGATATTCAACAAATGGTAATTAGTTCTTATTTTTATGTTAGAACTAGCCACTCTAAAGTGCTATGCAAATGCTAGTTGTAATTATTTTTAGCATTATTTCACAGGTTCCTCATTGAGCTCACTCAGGTAGTCGGCTAGGCTTTCACAATATGAGAAGAGACCCCAAACAAATAAAAACATGGCAGAACTTTGGGGATTGTAGAGCACAGAGTTTCTTCAAGATTATTGGGGCTTAAGTGTTCATAATCATTTGCAAACTTCTCTCCAAATAACTGTTCCATGTTGGCATACTATTTGATTAATTATAATTCTTCCAGATAAATTGGAGTTGGCTCAGAAGCCAAAAACAAAAACAAAAACAAAGAAAATTTGATCATTCTTATAATACTCTAAGATTTCAAGTGTCACCTTGTCAGAAAGGAAAGGGATATGGAGATAAAAAGAAAACTTCTATTTGTTCTTTTTTTTTTTTTAAGATTTTATTTGTTTGAGAGAGAGAGATCACAAGTAGACAGAGAGGCAGGCAGAGAGAAGAGGAAGCAGGTTTACTGCCAAGCAGAGACCCCGATGTGGGACTCGATTCCAGGACCCTGAGATCATGACCCCAGCGGAAGGCAGAGGCTTTAACTCACTGAGCCACCCAAATGCCCCTTTCTATTTGTTCTTAAAGACTGCATGAGATACCACCAAACAATAAAATGCTATAAATCCTATGGAAATGGTACAGATTTGAATTTATTGATAAGAAAAAAATGACAAAGACAGCAGTATGTATGTATGTCATTTTGATTTTTTAAAAAAGAATAAGGCTTATTTATGTGTCTCTACATAGAAAAAAGTTTGGAAAGATATACACCAAATTGGTGTTTTGTTTTTTTTTTAAGATTTTATTTATTTATTTGACAGAGAGAGAGATCACAAGTATGCAGAGAGGCAGGCAAAGAGAGAGGGGGAAGCAAGCTCCCCACTTCATCGAGCAGAGAGCCCAATGCAGGGCTCGATCCCAGGACCCTGAGATCACAACCTGAGCCAAAGGCATAGACTTAACCCACTGAGCCACCCAATCACCCCACACACCAAATTGTTAACGGTATTACTTTCTCTGTGAAATAATTATGATACTAATTCAAGGTTAGTCAGTAGTTTCTAGATTTTATCTGATGACTATATATGATTGGCATAATAAGCATTTAGGAAAGGGAGAATGTGTCCACAAGTCCTACAAGGAATAAGCAAATCTGAGGAAGCCCTCAGGCAATAGTTCTTGATCTTGGCTGCATAGCAGTGTCACCTGGGGAGTTTTTTAAACTTCTCAGTTGCCAGGCTGCCCCCAAGACCAATTAAATAAAAGCCTCTGGGGCTAAAACCCAGGTTTCAGTATTTTTTAAAGCTCCCCATATGTTTTCTATGTGTAGGCAAGGTGAGGACTCTATGTCCCGTGACTTTCTTCTGCATTTCCGAGCAAGGGGGTGGAGGGGGGCTGGACCCATCCCCACAGCAAAGCTAGTCTACCAGAAGAGACCTCAGTGCTACTTGGCTCCCAAAATCAATGCAATTTTATTAAAATTTCAGAATAATTTTGAAATGGAGCAGAGCGAGAAATGACTTCAGCCACCGGGTGGATGTCGGGAGCAACAGTGGAAAGAGGATATGAGTTAGAATATCTGGGTTTCTTGTGAGGTGTGCAGTCTAACAGCTGTGCGATCTTTGACAAGTGACTTTTCTCAGCCTCAGTTTCCTCATAGCTCTGCCTCTCTGGGTTGCTGCTAGGATTAAGTGGACTAAAACCCATTAAGAGTTTTGTAAAATGTAAAATACTACCTAAGTATTCTTGTTTTCATTATTCTGTAGCGAATAATATGAAGAACATACTCAGGGAAAGGTGATATTTGAGGAAGACATGAGAAAGGTTGACGTACTCTTCCTTGGAAGACCTGGGCTCCTGGATGGACAGGGAGACCTAAATTCAAAGACAGTTAAATAGGGGGCTAATCCATGGACTGAAATTAAAAGCGCTTGACAGGCCAAACCTGAAACATTTCTTTCTGAGAAATCCAGAGAAGAGACTCTGAGAAAGCTCTTCCCTTTGCCTTTCTGATGACTTCCAGGAATTTATCCCAAAGTGGTGATGTCCCTGAATAAATAGGTTTTCTTCTCATAATTAAGCCAGAGGTTCTGGGAATGGGCTGAGCACAACACTGAATTCATTACTGAGATTGCTTACAATTTAATTCAGGTCCCAAGGAGGTGGTCTCTATGTGTCACCAGAAAAGAGTCCTTGCATCTAGACAACAGTCTACATATGCCTCTATACTGACTTTTTCTTTTCCTCTGGACTTAATCAATTATCTGAAAAATAATAACCCTGGGAGGACCTATTAATAGTAACACTGTCTGTGGGAGGAGCTCAGCAGTAGATGGAGCCATTTGAGATATCATTCGACATCAGCAGTGACTAGAGGAAGTTGAGAGCCCCTAAAGAATAGGGCCAAAGACTTTTTCCCTTTGTATTCCTTCAAGTCACATAGCACAGGACCTGAGAGAAAAGTATACAATTAATCAATGCCTTGGAAACTTCTCCTGCAGTTTCCTAGCAGTTTCCTCCATAGCTCCTGGCCGTGGTAAAAAGTTAATAATTACTTAGGGAATGAACATTTCCACCACATCTAACACCCTGAACATATCCAGTATTGTATAAGCACGTTTTCCTTTTGTCCACCTTATCCCATTATAGGCTACAACCTCTCCTAAACGGATTTATCGACCCACATTTTGAGGGTTAATATGGTACTACACCAAAGATAAACCCTAGCATGTAGATGGTACATCCTAGTTGTGTGATTTAATTAGCTCTTCATAGCTTCAAGAAGAATGACTATTGCCGTCACCCAGGCAAAAGATAAAAGACAAAGGAAAAGATAAAAGAAGAGTGACAGTAGGAGGGAGAAAAGTGGGAAGCTTTCAAACCAGCTTTCTGGCTTGGACACCTGAGTAGCTGACGGTGCTCTTCACTGAGACATGAAGGAGGCATAGTTTTGAGGGGAAACAGGATATGGACATGCTGACTTCATAGACAACTATTATCCAGGTGGCGATGTTGAGTAGACCGCTGGGTATGCAGATATGAAACTCAGAGGAGACCTCTGGATAGATATATTCTTGAGCACTATCAGCATATAATAGTAATAGAAATCCAGCAAGAATGAGTATAGAGAGAAGAACAGGGAAAGCAGTTTTAGGAAGAAGGATGTGCCAGACCAGTCGCAGAGAAGTGAAGAGAATGGTAAAAATGGACACAGCCAGTAGTAAAGAGGAGGGGTTAGTGTGGAAGGGGATATGAGGTCAAGGGAGACATTTTTGAAGATGGCAAAGACATGTTCAAGTGCCAATGGGAAAGAACAAGGTGGGCCCACTAAGCACCTCTGTATCTGTCCATCACCACATCGGAGCACAATAACTCTCAGAGAATATTGGTCGCTGCTTCACTTCTGCCTTTGAAACCTAGCACAGGTTCTTTTCTTAGCCTAGTCTAACTCAGAATCATACAGTTCTCAGTTTATCCAAGTTGACACATCACAATCCAGCATAGTCCTGTCAACTTGGTATCCACACAAACTTCTTTAACCATATTTAATTCCCAAATAAAAATAGCAACAGGACCAGGCTTTTGTATAACATGATTAAATTACCCTTCCTGCAACTGGAAACTTGTTAACCTTCTCCTAATAAAAGGATACCCCAAAGTCTACTTCATCTATCCCGAAGAGTACGGTTTTGTCACCCATCCAGCACTAAACTGAGCCTTGAAAAGCTATTACATAATTCAACCAAGTCAGTTGCTTCCAAGGTGTAGGAAGACTAGTACAGCATTCATTCTCTCTAAAATGAGTTTCCTGGTCAGAACCAAGGTTGATGGGATACCATTATGGTAATAAAGCATTCTGGAAGTCCATAGATGAGTGGTTTTGGAAGTAACACTGCAGGAAGGGAAGGCAAATCCATATCCAAAATAATTATCTATTCTAATAAGAACAATGCATTTCTCTTCTATGGTGGAAATGGTCCAATGCAATCAGCCTGATGCCAGGTGACCTGAGAAATAATGCCCTATCTCCAGTTGGTGTTAGTCTTTATTTTTGGTAGCTGGGGACTCAGGAATGGAAATAACCATAGTGGCTTTGGTGAGAAAAAGTCCATGTTGCTGGATGACCTCTATCGCTGCAACTATGGCCACTTTATTTATGAAGCATTGGGCAAGTACAGAAGTGAGTGGGAAAAGATGCTTACTGACATCCATAAGACAAGTCATCCTGTCTACCGTTAACATTCTTCTCCGGTAAGATTGGTCTTTGGTGAGCATTCACCTGGGACACACATAGCATATTCTGAGTTCATTCAAAGAGGCCTGTCTTCATATCTCTTCTCCAAATCTCATTGCCTCTGATTCTTCCATCATCTTCCTTCCAAGTCCATAACCAGTCAACCAAACTGATAGCCTTTGCTCATGAATTAATGCAGATCCACACCTCTGGTCATTCTTTCCTTCCAGGAAAATTAGCCAACTAGGTACACTGTTTTGCCTACTGGGAGAATTTCTCTTCAACACTGTCCTTCATGGCCACACCTGTGGGACTGTAGTCCTGCAGACACACAACTTCAGCTTCTGCTAGCATTTTTTGTAGAAATATCTGTAAACCCAACCCATTATTTTCCTTCCTTAATCAACTGATCCTAGGGGCGCCTGGGTGGCTCAGTGGGTTAAAGCCTCTGCCTTCAGCTCAGGTCATGATCTCAGGGTCTTGGGATCGAACCCCACATCGGGTTCTCTGCTCAGCAGGGAGCTTCCTTCCCTATCTTTCTCTGCCTGCCTCTCTGCCTGCTTGTGATCTCTCTCTCTCTCTCTGTCAAATAAATAAATAAAAAAAATCTTAAAAAAAATCAACTGATGCACATTGAGAGAGGAGAGGCAATATAGCAAAAGTGTGTTTCTCAGGAATCTGGCCACTTACCGATGCAATTTCTTATGTCTCCAGGACCTGCTTGAGCCCGATTTCTTACATGTCACTCCCACCTGATGATGAAGTGATACTGTGCACACCCAACAGTATAGCTTATTGGGTCTGACATCACTCATTTCGTGATGAGCAGCTCAGTTTGCCTGGTGTCCTGTAGTTACATGTTTAGTCTCTAGTAGGGCCTGTTTCTACGCCGGAAGCTGTTTCTCAAAAGAATAGTAATTGGGAAAGGATGACATGATTTTGTTTCAAAATCTCTAAAGATCTGTGCTACGATTCACCCACAGAGTCTTGCTAAATGCTCTAAACGCATCTCTATCCATTAAAGCACTTCAAGAACCTTTGGGTCTGCTGAGTTGGACAACTGCTTCTGGTGGTCTTTCCTAATGGGCATCGTGAGAAAAGCACTTGCCATATCCAGAGTGTAGGTTGTCTTGCTTCAGCAAAGAAACCACATCTGGAGCTGTGGCCGGGCGAGCAGTTAGAAAGAAGAGCTCTTGGCAGAGTGGAGGAGAGCAAGGACAAGCTACAACTCGTAGGGAACCTATGCATCTGTCTATTACCATATCTGACTACTATGACCTTCAGAGAATAATGGCTGCATCTCCACTTCCACCTTCCACATTTGCGCAAGTTTCTCTTTAGGCCAACTCCAAGCATGAGTCACAGAGGAAAGGGAATACTGGGACACAGTGCCCAGCTTAACCAAGTTGGCCTGGCATAATCCAGTATCCTGAGTTGTTTTTTTTTTTTATTCTTCAGCATGTATATATACTTTACATTTATTCTTGTGCATGTGTGGTTTAGTTCATAATTTAAAAAAATGTTAAAACCAATTTAAAAATTGATGTATAGAAGCTCTTGTTACAGAGATATTTGTAAAAAAAAATCATCTGTGACTGAGAAAAATTATATTTTTTCATAAAAAAATTCTTCCCTTTCCTACAGAAGAGATTCCTTTTCAGAGTGCTGAGATGAGCCTAAGGCTACAAACTGGAGAGGGAACCATGAGATGGGGTGAGGTGCCAATTTGGGATAAGAGGCTGGAGAATTTAGGAGAACAATTCTGGAGGGAGGGGGAAGATTTTTGAAGAGGAAAGAAAATTACTGTCCACGATGGACTATTGGGAAAAGAACAGAGATCTTGAAAGGTGATTTTTATTAAGGTTTAAAATATGATTTTGCGGGCGCCTGAGTGGCTCAGTCTGCCTTCGGCTCAGGTCATGATCCCAGGGTCCTGGGATCGAGCCCCGCATCAGGCTCCCTGCTCGGCAGGAAGCCTGCTTCTCCTGCTGCCATTCCCTCTGCTTGTGTTCCCTCTCTCGCTGTGTTTCTGTCAAATAAATAAAATCTTAAAAAAAATAAAATAAAATATGATTTTGCAATACAAATCCCCTCCCCTTCATGCACAGAATTCTCAGCAAAATATCTATTTCTCATCTATGCATGGAAGAGGTCGATCTATACTGGGACTATGCCAAAATACTGACTGCAAGCTCAGTAGCAGTTTTTGAACCAGAGCTATGATTGCTCTCAGGAAGGTTGCTACACGCCTGTTATATTGGTAAAAACAAAAACAAAAACAAAAACAAAACAACAACAACAACAAAACAACCAGTGCAAAACACTGTTATTAAATTGTGGTAAGCAGTTTCTGCCCTGTAAGAAGACACTTCAAATTATCCTTTGTTTCAGGGGATAAAGCCCTGAATTGGCCTTTTAGGTACTGAAACATAAAACAAGTTTCCACTTATTATTCTTGTGTTGTAACCTGAATGCAGACATTTTAGCCAAAAAAGCCAAGTGACTCTGGTGTAATATAAATTGTCCCGGCTATCTTTTAGCAGCCAAAATTATGCATCTACAGACTTTGTTGCTTCTTTGGGAGAAATGTTTATTTTCTCTGTATAGAATTAAACTGGAGGGTCCTCACCTAGAAGCAGTTGCTTATTCTTGCAGATATCTATGTGCCTTTATGTTCAGAAAGAGGAAGCTGTGAGGAAGAAAAAGGTGAGAGGGACGTGTCAACAAATCTTCACCTCACTCTGGAATAGTCTTTTTAAAAAGTTGGGTTCAGTTTGGTGCATGCCAGGTGTTTCATCTCCTGTACATGGGACATGTGGTTAAGAGCATGGGCTCTGGGCTTAGACCACCTTTAGACGAATCCCCTCTGTTCATTTATAGGCTGTGTTGCCTTGAACAAATTACCTAACTTCTCTGTTCTTCATTGTCTTTATTTTAAAATGGGAGGGATGATAGTTGCTACTCTATAAAGTTGTTGAGAGGATTGAAAGAAGTGTATAGAGGGTTTAGCACGATGTTTGGCATATAGTAATGACACAGTACATCTTAGAATAATCAAGGAAATGTTGACATTAGGCCGTCGGTGATGTCATTGCCTAGTAGGACAATGACTCCTCCAATGAGGAGATTGGAGTCTCTTCAGAAGTATAATTCCCACTGCTACTCAACCCAAGAAAACCGTGGATTACAGGGATAGATGATGGAACGAGAAACCAAGAATAGACAATGTGAGAAATGAGCCAGAAATGAGTGAGACAGAAATATTTACAATGAATTCCCAGATCTCCTGGAAGAAATAGAGAAACTGCGTCTGAAATTAAAGGGGAGGCTTCTGAGATGCCAGAAGCAAGACTCTGAAACCTGGAAGAGATCAAGCCTGCTCCAGCCCTGGTGAAGGGGGACATCGCAGGAGGACAAGCAACTTAACATATAAGACAGAGGAGGGCTGGGATCCATCCCTCACCTCGAGGGCTTGTGCAGCATTTGTGAGGAACACATTGAATAGGATACTATTTCTAACAATATCGCTGTGTAACAGCCCCCTGCCCCCTCCCCGCCACACACAAATTTAGCAGCAGAACACAGTAATTTTATTATACTCACAGCACCACTGGGTCGGGAATTTAACAGAGCATAGCGGGGGTGGCTTGTTTCTGCTCTCTGGTGTCTGGGGTCTCATCTAGGAGTTTGGAATCACCTGGAGGGATCTTCACAGTTGATGCTGGCTGAGAGCTGGGAAAAGTACAAGTGACCTCCCCATGTGGTGTTTCTGCAGGAGAGAGCTTGCACCTCCTCATCTCAGTGGCCGAGTTCTGAAAGTGAGTACCCCGAGAGGACCCGGGAGACAATCACTTTCTGTAATCTGATCTCAGGAGTCACACGGTGTCACTTCTTCCAAAGGCACAAACCCACTCAGCTTCTGGAGAAGGAAACATAGATTCAACTTCTCCAGGGGAGGCATGTCAAGGTCACTTCGTAAAGAACAGGTAGGACGGGTGTTACCCTTTTGGTCATCTTTGGGAAACAAAATCGGCCGCGTGTGATGGCACTACCGGACTGCTCCTCTTGCCTGAGTTTGGGGGTGTCCTTTTTCATCCCTCTACACTTAGGACCTTAAAGCTACATGAGCAAAGTATTGGCTCCGTGTGGGAGTGTAATCGGTCAGCATTTCTTGAACATTTCAGATGAGGAAAGGGTGGCTGCGTGATGTGTTATCACCTGGAAGGAAAAATCTCTTCCAACGCAGTGAGTGGAAGAATACAAACAAAACATCATTCGGGAAAAGCCGGAAGCAATAGAAACATATCCTGCTTGGAGAACCAGTGGAGATTAGCGGCAGGATGAAGATCAGGGAGAAACAGCAGGCAGGTGAAGGCCATACGAGGAAAAGTACTTTCTGTGAAATAGAAATAAACCTTGGAGGGGCATTTGGCTGGCCCAGGGGGTAGAGCATGCAACTCTCTATCTCAGAGTTGTGAGTTCAAGCCCCACATTGGGCGTGGAGATTACTTAAAAATAAAATGCCTCAAGAAAGAAACTTTGGACAGAGTTAGCCAGTCTTAACTTATAAAGAGTAGATAGCAAACTGTTTTCAGTTGGGAGGCAGGGAGCATCCACTGAGAGAAGTTATTTGTTGTTACTATGTATTCTGTCCTATTCAAGAACGATAAATGGTGATATCTTAGAACTACTTAGTACTTTCCTATTAATACTTCTTATAAATTTGTTGCAACAGATATGCCACATTAATTTCTTCTTATATTATGTTCTTTCAATGTTACATCTTTTATTTTACTACATTAAGTATCCCGTATCCTAATTTGCGTTATCTCTGAATCTAGGTTATACTTTCTGGAGTCTGTCAAACTATTTAGTCATCACTACCTGGAACATTTTAGCACCAGGTGGCAGCAAAATCTGAGAGCTGAGATAAAATTCTTGGCAGGAAAGTAAACGCCTAATTAAGAATTTACGTCAAACCTCAGGATTGTTTTTTGTTTTTTTGTTTTTTTTTTTTTTAAAGATTTTGTTTATTGGACAGAGAGAAACACAGCGAGAGAGGGAACGCAAGCAGAGGGAATGGAAGCGGGAGAAGCAGGCTTCCTGCCGAGCAAGGAGCCCGATGCGGGGCTCGATCCCAGGACCCCGGGATCATGACCTGGGCCGAAGGCAGACGCTTAACGACTGAGCCACCCAGGCGCCCCAAACCTCAGGATTGTTAATCAGGAGTAGCAAATGCATTACTTCCCAGCTCCCCTAGTTTCCATTTAGATTACCCCCCCCATTTTAGTGAGTGATTATCCAAATTGCATATGTACCCTACCCCTGGTCCCCATACGCTCACACACACTCCTACAAACACAGAGAACAGCCAGCCAGCCAAGCGTACTGTGCGGGAAGCTGGCTTCCGAAGGGTGAGCGCCAGCATAGCCCAGAGCACAAGACAGCCAGCGGCGGAATAAACCAAATTGGAATCTGTTAGAGAAATCCAGGGTCTAAAGCAACAGAGACCAAGTTCAAATACCAGTTTCCAAAGGGCCAGAAGCAGACCCAAAGTCAGGGACCTGAATGAGACAAAGAAATACAAAGCAAGGGCAAGTATGAAGCCTAACAGTAACTCACCTTTGGAGATCAGTGAGGGCAGCTGCTCGGTTATTTTGAGCTGACCTAAAGACACGGAGAAGAAACTAGGGCCAGGCTCTCTTCTTAAAGGTATTCAAGGGTTGACTACATCACCTCGATAAGATCCTCCAACTACCTGGGCTGGCCAATGAACAGAGTTCTGGGATCCTTTTCTGGTTTTACCGTGTACTTGATGGGTGACCCAAACTGGCGGTGACTTCCTCATTAGATGAGAGTTGGTACATATGTAATCTTGCCAGGAGAGACGGTGGTGATTTGGGGTGGCAGTTCCAATTTGCTCTTATTTAAGGAGCACTGCCTTTGTCCCTTCAGATTTTATCTGGCTGGGGGGCTTGGTACTTAAGCTGTCAAACCAGATAGAGGTGCACACATTTTAAACCAAATACAAAATCACTTTAAAGTCCATTAAGCATATTTTTTGTTGTTGTTGGAGAGTAATTCAAAATTGCCAAGCAACTTTATTTTCAGAGGCTTCCTTAATCATGAGAAAGTTCCAAATCGTATTTTTCAATGATTGTATTTTGCAAGCATTTTTTTTAAAGCAGGTGTCGGAGCTTTTAGGCATTTTCAGTCCTTTTTCCTACTTGCTGTGAAGGGCCACAGTTTTGGCCTTGGAACATGTATCAAACTCTCAAATGAGACGCCATCATTTGAAGAATCTCTGTAAGGTTTGGAAGTGAGTGTTTTATAATCTTTCTTTATTCCTGAAGATTTCTGTACGACACCGTGTCTCCCTGAATGCCTGTACATGGATTTTCATGTCATGTCTAAAGGAAAAACAACAATGTTTGTTCCATAGAGCATTTCAGAAGACATTTTAACAGGTGGGAGGATTGCAGCTTTTGCTCTTAAGAAGAAAAGACCTATTGTGGTCAGTAATGGCCTCTTGAGAAGGAGCTCTGTTTATTTCTGGCCTTGCAAACTAAGAGGTGGACTGCCTTCACAGAGCAGGTAGGTGTTTGTGGACAACTAGCAGCACGATGAAATCAAAGTATCTCATGATGCAACGTTGCCAGGTATCTAGAGAGGCCTCAAAAAAGCCATACCTGCCACTATGATCTCCATGTTTCAGAGGCTACACCTCAGGAACCTGATTTAGCAGCATGGTGAGAGTGGATCTCTCTCTCTCTCTTTCTCTTTCTCTCTGTCTCTCTCTCTCTCTCAGTCTCTCAGAGGGACACCTACTAACAAGCGCTGATGTATAAACCAGAGAGCTCATTTATTTATTTGTTTTTATTTTTTATTTTGGGGCTCTCGTTTACTAACCTATATCTTGGGACTAATATATTCTTCATTTATAGACAGATCTACACAGAAAACCAAATTATTAGCAAAAGTCTGCCGCACATGAGCATAGTTGCAGAACACGGGGAATTAGCACAGGATTCAAGTGTTCGGTAGCATTAGCTTTGACATAGCCCAATGTATTTATCTCCATAAGGAGCAAGACAGATTAAATCCCATGCTTGTTCCTTTACCTGGACTTGATCTAATAGCATTTCCTAGTTCTGACATTTTATATTCAATTTCAACTTGATTTTGATTTTCTTCTGGTGCAAATGGAACCGTAACAGGAACTCAAAAGGGTCAGACAAAGCACAATGGTAGAGACCTGTGGCTCAAGATACATGAGGAAGAAAGAGTGCCCTTAGCCACGCTATATGACTTCAAATCTCTAGACCCAGTTAAATTCTATCCCACAATGTACAGAAACACAGACACTATCATCCTCTGAGACATTTTGAGCCATCACAGAAATGAGAAAAGGGCTGATGACTAGAAACAAGTACATGTTTTGCATTTTTAAATTGAGAAGTGATTTGAGCCAGGAAAGAAAGCACAAGCAAGTAAGTAAATCTAATATAAACCTCTGGAAAAGTTTAGGCTGTTTATTGAAGTGAATGAAGTGATCCCCAGGAAGCAACATAAGTTTACTACCCATGAATTGCCATTCATCCAGTTCATCCTTTATATTCTAGGCTGGGTTATTAGCAGGCATATTTGTTTATTGGTTTATCAGATTTAAATGTAAATCATATTTAAATCAACGAAAACCATTCCAAGTTTAAATCATAAACTCAATCGGATGGCATTTAATTTTCTTTCTACATTCCAAATGAGTTAACTTAGCAGTAACAATTATTTGTTCATGAGAAGTCTTTTTTTCTTTTAAGATTTTTTATTTATTTATGAAAAAGAGGGAGAGAGCACCGAGACAGGAGCAGAGGGAGAGGGACAAGCAGACCTCACACAGGGTGCAGAGCCCCACATGGGGCTCAATCTCACCGCCTAGAGATCATGATGATCGACCATGATGATCATGACCTCAGCCAAAACCAAGAGTCTAACACCCAACTGACCGAGGCACACAGGCACCCCTCATGAGAAGTCTCAGTAAAACTCCGTAGTGAGTCCATCCTGACCATGTGCCACTCTACCTCCTATAGTCACCTCAGAGGCAACATTTTAGTTCTAACACTATTGCCTCTATCTAGAACATCTATAAATTCCGCTTTCAGAATTCCCTTCTGAAGTATACTTTCTGTCTTCCGTAAGGAAAGTCATTCCCCTTTAGAGAATGGTTTTTTAACTTTTTCAGAAATGGTCAAGTCTATTAGAAACAAAAAAGAATGAACTTTAATCACCTTGTTGATTAGATGAGGGAATGGGGAAGTGAAGAAGGTAAAGATGAAGGGAATACACATAAAACAAGGGAATTGATTTAGTGGGGCGGGGGGGTCTTGTAAATTAAAGCAATCTTAAGACAGGAATTTTTCTTTTTTAAACACAGGAATTTTTTTAATGAAAGAAAATGTCCTTAATACTTTCAAATTCTTTCTTTCTTTTTTTTAAAGATTTTATTTATTTATTTGACAGAGAGAGATTACAAGTAGGCAGAGAGTCAGGCAGAGAAAGAGGGGGAAGCAGGCTCCCCTCCGAGCAGAGAGCCCGATGTGGGGCTCGATCCCAGGACCCTGAGATCATGACCTGAGCCGAAGGCAGAGGTCTCAACCCACTGAGCCACCCAGGTGCCCCAATACTTTCAAATTCTTAAACCTAGTCTTGCTTTCAAATGTTTAAAAATGCATGTTTAAAATGATAAGGGAGGGGCGCCTGGGTGGCTCAGTGGGTTAAAGCCTCTGCCTTCAGCTCAGGT
>JAQQSY010000417.1:0-16965 GCA_028646535.1 Procyon lotor | reverse complement strand
ATTACTTCGATCCCCAAACCATGCAAAGACCTCATCAAAAAGGAGAATTTCAGACCAACATCCCTGATGAATATGGATGCCAAGATTCTCAACAAGATTCTAGCTAATAGGATACAAGTACATTAAAAAGATTATCCACCACGACCAGGTGGGATTTATCCCTGGGATGCAAGGGTGGTTTAACATTCACAAATCAATCGATGTGATAGAACAAATCAATAAGAGAAGAGAGAAGAACCTCATGGTCCTCTCAATCGATGCTAGAAAAAGCATTTGACAAAATTCAGCATCTGTTCCTGATTAAAATTCTTCAAAGTATAGGGAGAGAAGGAACATTCCTCAACTTCATAAAATCTATCTATGAAAAGCCCACAACAAATATCATTCTCAATGGGGAAAAGCTGACAGCCTTCCCTTTGAGATCAGGAACACGACAGGGATGCCCACTCTCACCACTCTTGTTCAACATAGTGCTAGAAGTCCTAGCGACAGCAATCAGACAACAAAAAGAAATAAAAGATATTCAGATCAGGAAAGAAGAAGTGAAACTCTCTTCGCAGATGACATGATACTTTATAAGGAAAACTGAAAAGACTCCATCCCCAAACTACTAGACCTCATACAGCAATTCAGTAATGTGGCAGGATACAAAATCAATGCACAGAAATCAGTTGCTTTCCTATACACTAACAATGAGAATATGGAAAGGGAAATTAGAGAATCGATTCCATTTACAATACCACCAAGAACCATAAGATACCTGGGAATAAACCTAACCAAAGAGGTAAAGGATCTATACTCTAGGAAGTACAGAACACTCATGAAAGAAATTGAAGAAGGCATACAAAAGTGGAAAAGCATTCCATGCTCATGGATCGGAAGAATAAATATTGTTAAAATATTACTGCCCAGAGTAATCTATACTTTCAATGCGATCCCGATCAAGATTCCACAGGCATGGGGTGCCTGGTTGGCTCAGTGGGTTAAAGCCTCTGCCTTCAGCTCAGGTCATGATCTCAGGGTCCTGGGATCGAGCCCCGCATCGGGCTCTCTGCTCAGCGGGGAGCCTGCTTCCCCCTCTCTCTCTGCCTGACTCTGCCTACTTGTGATCTCTCTCTCTCTGTCAAATAAATAAATGAAATCTTAAAAAAAAAAAAAAAAAGATTCCACAGGCATTTTTCAAAGGGCTAAACAAACAATCCTAAAATTTGTATGGAACCAGAAAAGACCCCGAATTGCTAAGGAAATATTGAAAAAGAAAAACAAAGCTGGGGGCATTACATTGCCTGATTTCAAGCTTTACTACAAAGCTGTGATGACATGCCAGTACCATGCTGTCTGGCACAAAAATAGACACATAGACCAGTAGAACAGAGTAGAGAGCCCAGATATGGACCTGCAACTCTATGGTCAAATAATCTTTGGCAAAGCAGGAAAAACTATCCAGTGGAAAAAAGACAGTCTCTTCAATAAATGGTGCTGGGAAAATTGTACAGCTATATGTAGAAGAATGAAACTTGATCATTCTCTTACATCATACAAAAAGATAAACTCAAAATGGATAAAAGACCTCAGTGTGAGGCAGGAATCTATCAAAACCCTCGAGAACAGCATAGGCAGTAACCTCTTTAACATCAGCCACAGCAACTTCTTTCAAGACATGCCTCCAAAGACAAAGGAAACAAAAGCAAAAATGAACTTTTGGGACTTCATCAAGATAAAAAACTTCTGCCCAGGAAAGGAAACAGTCAACAAAACAAGCAGGCAACCCACAGAATGGGAGAAGATATTCACAAATGACACTACTGACAAAGGTCTGATATCTAAGATCTATAAAGCACTCCTCAAACTCAACACTCACAAAACTGATAATCACATCAAAAAATGGGCAGAAGACATGAACAGACACTTCTCCAAAGAAGACATACAAATGGCTAAAAGACACATGAAAAAATGTTCATCATCATTAACCATCAGGGAAATTCAAATCAAAACCACGCTGAGATACCACCTTACACCAGTTAGAATGGCCAAAATCAACAAGACAGTAAACAACAAGTGTTGGAGAGGATGTGGAGAAAGGGGAACCCTCTTACACTATTGGTGGGAATGCAAGTTGGTACAGCCACTTTGGAAAATAGTGTGGAGATTCCTTAAGAAATTAAAAATAGAGCTACCCTATGACCCCGCAATTGCAATAGAGGCAGTAGAAGGGCCTCATGTATCCCAATGTTCATAGGAGCAATGGCCACAATAGCCAAACTGTGGAAAGAGCCAAGATGCCATTCAACAGACGAATAGATAAAGAAGATATAGTCCATATATACCATGGAATATTATGCCTCCATCAGAAAGGATAAACACCCAACTTTTGTATCAACATGGACGGGACTGGAAGAGATTTATGCTGAGTGAAATAAGTCAAGCAGAACAGTTATATGGTCTCACTTACATGTGGAGCATAAGGAAAAACATGGAGGATATTGGGAGAAGGAAAGGAAGGGTGAATTGGGGGAAATAGGAGGGGAGATGAACCATGAGAGACTGTGGACACTGAGCAACAAACTGAAGGTTTTGGAGGGGAGGGAGGTGGGGAACTAGGCAAGCCTGGTGGTGGGTATTGAGGAGGGCACGTTTGCATGGAGCACTGGGTGTGGTACATGAACAATGAATCTTGTAACACTAAAAAAATAAAATGTAAGCTGAAAAAAGATTTCCCATTGGGTATAGGTACATGAGCACTTATTGAATGCCTCTTAGAAATAGCCATCATACTACAGCAAAGAAATTTACAATAACCTCAAACTCCTGTTCCTAGGGCTCCCCTGTTCATGTAACAGATGAAATATGAACCAGCATTTCTCTAAATGTGTTCACAACCAGAAGTGCTATGAGCGGTATCTCCTTGAAGAATGCCCCCATTAAGTTAAGCCCAGAGAACAAATTAAAACATATTGGTGGTCGTGGTTGGTTTGTAAGTGTGCATGATAATCCCATTAGTTTCTTGGGGGAAAAAGAATAATGTCATATCCTTGAGCCCCACACCTAGGGATTCTGATTCCATAGTCTAAAGTGGGAGGACCTGGGATTTTTCATTTTTCACAAATTTCTGACGTGCTTCTGAGGCAGATGACCCAAGACCATACTTGGGGAAATTCCACTGACCAGCCTTGGTTTCTGCCAGTCTCAGAACACTTCCGCATTTCATTCATACCTTAACTTGCTACCTCAGTATCATTCACTGACTCGTAGAGAACACATGAGATGAGGAGTTGCGCATGTATCAGACATCCTCCTAGCTCTGCTACTGCCTCCCTGTGCAACCTTGAAATGGCTCCATGAGCTACTTCAGCCTCGGCTGTTACGTTCACCTCATACAGTTGGTGTGAGGCTTTCAGAATACTGTATAAATTATGCTGATCTGTGGTAGAAGCCCCTAAAATCCTGGCCGGTTTTTGCTTCCATTCCCTTCCTTCCTTCCATCACTTATTTGGAAGCCCGAGTGCTCCATCTTAGGGTTCCCCAGCAAACTTGTCTCTCTTTCCTCACCTGCTGGTAGCCTCATGCTACCATGCTACCATCTGCATCAATGCAGATACCACTGTATCTGGAACACCAATAACCAGAGTGTGTTTTGTCACTGCTTTCACCACTGCTGTTCAGGTAGCCAGTCTGTGACATGATTTTCCTCCAAATAAATCATTTGTGGGCCAATTGCCAATAAATATAACCACAGGAAGTATCTAGAGCCTGGTTTTGTTTCCTAACACATTTTTCCCCTTTGTAAAGGACACCATTATTAAAATATTTTTAACAATTTCTGGGACCAGTTACATTTTTATAAGAGTCTCCGGTTGGTAATGAAAGAATGAACATTAAATGCTTTTACATAAGTGGCTGGGGGAAATAGGAATAGCTGTGTTAAGAAAAACAGTTATTTAATTATGAGCATTTTATGGTGCTCTTAAGGTATCAGAACCCCACAGCTTGCTTTACTAACACTGCATTTCTAAATCTAGCTTGTGGTGGTTTCCTTCCATTTTCAACATTTCGTTTCCTGGGCAATTTGAAAACAGCAGGCCAGTTTGGAGATAAACATTAAAATACAAATACTTCAGCGCTAGTGATTTTGCGAAGCAGCCACACAAAGCACTTGCAGTTTTAAGCATATTTGTAAAACCACACATTGCTCGGGGACCGCTGTGCCGTAATACCTTACCCTGAATAGGTTGTTGGTTCGTGGCAACACATTTAATGTCAGTGCTTTTATTATTTAACATAAAACTCAGGCAACAGATCTGGCCCAGATTCAGAGGGAAGGAAAGCTGACCAGCTCCTGTCTTGTTGATGTGCTGGTTCTCTTTAAGGGAGAACCTGGGTTTGTAAAACACATTGACCTGCCACTTCTAGGGGCTTCGGTGGGACCTCCTTTTATGACCATATGAGTCATCATATCATTGTAGCTATTACTTACTTCTGCAAATACACTTACGGCCAAGTATACTAACAAGGAGGTCTCATCAATGCCTGCAGTTTCCAAAAGGTTTCTCCCTTATGTACTGGCTCAAAGCTCACCGCAGCTCAGTAAGGATGAACGCTGCCACTTCCATTATCTAGGTGTGGACACTGAGGCTCACATGAGTAAAGCGGCCTGTGCAGAGCCTCTCTGCATGAGGAGAAATAGAACATGAACTGAGATGCCTGACCCAGATACAGCAGTTCATCCTGCTTAGTAAATATTTCTCCAAAATATCAAAATGATTACATACAGTGGGTCCGAGGGGTTGGACCAAGTCAGGCAGCTTAGTTATTTGGGAGTGCACGTGGGTTTTAAATGGCCAAACATGCATTTCCTCCACGGAACTTCTCTGTACCCTTCAAAGCCCCAGTTCCTCCTCTGTGTACCTCTCCCCCAGCTCTACCAGGCAGGACCTTCCACTTTTGTTCCTTCTACAGATAGTAATACATTTGTGCCTGCTGTTGTGCTAAGCACTGAGGAATCGGCAGTAAGAAGGGCAGACGTGGTCTTGGGTTTCAAGAGGTTACTGTCAAATGGGATGGAAAGTTGCAAAAATGATTTTTAAAATTACATGATGATACAGGCTACAGAGGCTAGAACAAGGAGTCTTAGGGTACATAATAGGGATGCCTATCCTAGGTAGAGAGAGAGTGGACGGAGGATAGAGATGAAGAGGGTGGAGGGCTAACTAGTTGTAGTTAAAGAGCCAAAGGTGGGTTTCTCTCAGAAAAGAATATGGCTCTGATTCTTTGAAATAGAGCTAGTGGCTTCTGTTATTCTATGTTATTACTCCCTGGTATTCTATTTAGCCTTTGATGATGGGAACTATATTTTACCCATATTTTTTTAATCTCTGAGCTTATAGTAGAAGCTCAATGACATGTGTAGTTGTTCTGTTGTGCTCGTTGAACCAATGAGCCAATGACCTTCCCTTTAAACTCCAAGATAAAAGCTCTCTGCTTCCAAGTTTCCAGCTGATTGTTACTTGGTGTTCTAGGGAGATTAAGTAACCTAAAAGATTTCTTGCTAATATTCTCTTATTCGCTCCCTCAAGTAATATTATTACTACCATTAATAATCTTAGGTCACAGTTATATTGCTATATGTGTGTGTAAAGCATAGGCCCTCTCATCTATCACTTCCTTATATCAACGGAGCTGTCCATATTTAAGTAATATTATTAATTTGGTTAATAATATTATTATTAATTTGGTTAATAATAATGAATATTTATAGGGCACTTCTCTGTTACATCCTCTTCTAAGCCCTTCATAAATATTTCCTAATTTAATCTTTGCCATATTCTGAAGAGAAGGGAATTATTAACCTTACATTTTACAGATGAAGAAACTGACACAGCAAAAGGTTAAATAACTTATCCAAGGACCCAGTAAAGGATAGTGGCATGATTTACACTAGGCAGTCCACATGCGGAGCCTGTAGTCTTAAACACTATTTTAAAATACACTTTTCCATGATTTGTGTCATCTGGAGCCTACCTCATCCAGTGTTCTTCCTTATTCTACATTTGAGTGCTGCCACATTTTACCACTTCATCTAAAAAAGTCACTCTGTAGATGTATCAAATGAGTCAGCATATCCCAACATCGTAACCTGAAAGGGCTCTTTATCCAATAAGGGAAGTAGGTATTGCCCAGAATTTACAGATGAGGAGACACAATGGCTATATCCATTACAGCCTATCAGTTAACAATTTGGGCTGAACTGACCCATTAACAGAATGACTGACCAGTTGGCTCTTTGATTAAATAGGTTCATGGTAAACCAGAGGGCTTGAGATGTTCCAATTGGTCAACCTTTCCCTGGGAATTCAGAGCTCTTCTCCTGTAGTCAAATCTTTAGTAATTCTTAGTAAGCATAAAGTAAAATTCCCATTTTCTTTTCCGTTCCATTGATCTTTTTTCCCTTCATATTAAAGAAGCCTTAGGCAGCCGGACCAGAAGCTTTGGCTCCAGCTCAGCTATTCCCCATGATGGTACATGTATCTTTTCTCCACTGGATCAAGCCCATGGAGATGGGAGGCTCACACAGACTTCGACTGCCCTCTCTCTTATATAGCTGACTGGTTCAGTGCTAGATTTTCCAAAACAAGAAATATCAAGAGAAAATCACCTCTGGTTCGTTCAATCATTCGTTCATCTCCTTGGAGGGCCATCAGTGCTCACTCCCTTTAATATTTAACAGACTCTTTTAATTTTAACATTTAAATGTTAACATAGTCCTTTATTCACATGCATATTAAATTCTTTTGCTTCCTTAGAATTGTACTCAACCTGTAAATTCTTGCTCAGACCTTCGCTTTGTAGGTTTTTCCTAGTTTTCTTCTTTTCCGCTATTCAACTCATCTTCAGAGCATCCTGCTTCTCAAACTATGAATACCAAAAAATACTCTGCCCTGGTTGTCAAGAGTTTGGGGCTCTAGATTGGATTCTGATTATAAGCCAGTTACATGATTATCTTCTGTCCCAAGTCCTCAACTTTCTCACCTGTCAAATGAGGTGTGGATGGGTGACTGCATGATTATAAAGAAACATAAAGGTGGTTGTAATTTTTTTTCCTCTTTCTTTTCTTTTCCTTTTGGTTGGGTACTGGGGTTACTTAAGGTCAGAGTCAGAAAGAGACCTGGGGGAAAAGGTGTCTATTTTCTTGTGTGACGACCAAACCGCTCTAAAGGGGAGAGAGGAAGAAACTGTCATTCCCAGCTACCAAAGACAGTGCCTGATAAAACAAATCTCCCTTCCCTCTTGGATCCCTTAAATGACAGAGCACTGGTGGCAAGGATAAACTGGAACTCAACTTTTGCTGTGACCACACTTGACCTGGATGGCATGCCTTATCCAAGTGACTGTCAACTCACAAGAGACGGAGGCAGAATTATGTATGTCTCTGGATTTGGGTGGTTCTCCCTGATATTAATCACCTGTCAGTACATTTGTCCCTGAGCCCAGAGCTGGCACGGTGCATAGTATAAGAAACTAAAAGAACTGATTTCATTTATTTAATGTTGTTAAAACTTTACATATCTCCCGGCACAGCTGTAACCCCTGCAGATTGGAAGGCCACCCTTCACACAACCCAAGAGACTCCTGGGCTGTTAGCTCTGACAAGCTTCTCATCTCTTTCCATTTCTGATTCTCCAAATGCAGGCAGGGACAGCACATCAAAATAGACACTGATATCTACACTTTCTGCAGCAACCATAGGCATCCATTATAGCAGCTGGATCCACTTCTTCAAAGCCTTCCCTGTAATCTAAACCAGAGAGAAAGTCTGGCCTTGGAGTTGACAGCTGAAGCCCTCCAACAGCTAGTCTATACTCTCAATTAATGTCCTTGACATGTCTTGAATTTTATGTTGTTGGAATTTTTAATTAAATTTTGAAGAATTTTTGTGGTAGAAGATGACAGCTTATGGCCAAATAATTTACACTACCATGTTCTATTGCTTTTTGAAACACTTTGTCTAGCATGCCAAGTCTTCTGAGACATGCCACCAACCAAAAGCACTAGGTTCTTCCATAAATCAAATTTTAAGAAAAGATACCTGTGACTTGGGTTAGCATCTCTCCTTTTAAAAGACTCTGGAGAAAAAAAGCTTTCCTTAGCAGAGTTATTAACATTTAGCAGTTCAACATATTTGAGGGAATTTCTTTTATAAATATTTATTCAACTACTGAGCACATTTTAATACACTGTCTCATTTAATCTTTTTTTTTTTTCATTTAATCTCTATAAAAATTTTAGCGCAGTGATTTACTCTCCTTGAAGAGGTGAGAAAACTGAGGCCCAACTAGGACAGCAATTTGTATAAGGTTACAGAAGGAGAAATGGCAAAGCCAGCATCCAAACTAACTTCAATTCAAAACCTTTCCCAAACTCCAGCCCTTTGCTTCCTTGAATTAGGCTAACACTGTTAAATGTCACCTCTTTGAGGTTTTCAGTTTATTTGGTTGGTTGGTTGGTTGGTTGGTTGGTTGGTTGGTTGGTTGATTGGTTGGTGGTTGGTTTGGTCATTTTGTTTTGCTCTACACTCAGACTTCTCCTGGAGGCTTCAGGGAAGAACCAATGATCTCACAAATTTTCTTCTAGTCTTGTGATCCTATGATCTTAATTCCCTCTCTCATTTTCTTCCTGCTTTCTTCCACATTTATAGAACATCTAGTATGTGTTACATACCAAGCATAAAGGTGAAAAGACACTGCACCTACCTCACTGCATATTATAGTATGGGTCTTCAGTTCTATGCTGGTCTCCTGCATTTCCCCAAGCATCCAATCACTCATTAACTGAGCAAATATTTATTGGGCATCTACTAAAACATTACACTAAGCCCTGGGGATTCAACAGATAATTCAGGCTTTGTCCCTTAACTCAGGGAGCTTAGGCTCTGCTGTCTCCATCTGGGTTCCTCTTTAATTTCTTTTCTCCGCACATGTTTATTCTGTAAGGATCTTTCTGAATCACGACAGATAGGTAGGCTCATGAGTTTAGGGTACACATTTTTAAGGAGAAATTAAGATCATGAGATGTTATCACATGCTGATTTCCACTTATTTAATAGTACCTAGAGGAACATGGTACCCAAGGATATTTTCATTTATTCATTTCTTAACTTCCTTTATTTTTATTTAACCTTTTATATTTGCAGTTACCACTTCCCTCAACTTGTCTATAAGCTTCTTGAGTCACTCCATGGTGACTCTACACACAGCACGGGTTATAGAAATATCCATGGGATAAATTCCAAGCCCATTTCTTGGTCCCTTATTGTGGCTATGTGTCTATAAACATGAGGTAGCAACACTAAAGTCTTGTTATGACAGGCAAGCCTGTAAATATGAATAATACCTATATCCTAAGCAAGTTCCCCACCCCAGGCAGCAGATACTGCCAGTGAAGGATACTACCAGGGACTATAACTTTTGATAAATATACCAAGGGCTCCACCAGAAGTTATACAACTCCCTAAAGCAGATTTTAGATATTTCTCCCCTTCTCAATAAAAGCATTACAGAGCTAGACAGGAAAGATGGGGTGCGAAGGGGAAATAGAACAAAAGTTGCCATATTTGTCTTCATCTGTGCCTTGGTTTCCTTATTTTGAATGTAGTCTTAATAGCAAAAGATGCTCTACCTACATGTCTGGGGGCAGCTTTAACTATCCAATGAGACAACATGTTCAAGTGTTTTATAAACCACAAGAATAGTATTTATGTTGTGAACAAGGTTTAAATTATATATTATGCTACAGACAAAATTTAATTTGTATTTCTTCATTTTTCACTTGTGCTCCCAACTCACCAGATTTGTGACCCATTCCTCCTAGGCTATGCTCCCAGCTCCAATAACTTCATCAGCTAACACCCAGATGCTAGTGCTTAATAATGGTTTAATTATCAACTATCTTCAGATACTAGTAAGGTTGCATCAGTGGGTATCGTGACCATCCCAACTAGGGGAAATACCACAGAACGGAAATGGTTGACACGACAGAGAAATAGGGTCTAATCAACCCACCTACTCCCAGGGCCAACCCTGTTAGAAAATCCAACTTTGGAATGTTGCAGAACATTCCATTTACTGATGTGTGAAAAGGAATGTACATGACAGCTAATGTTTTCTGTACTCTAACACCTATGCCAAGGACAATTCCAAATGTCTTCTGTGGATTCATTCGATCTTCACCACAACCCTGTGAAGGAGACAGTATCATCATTTTAGAGATGAGAAAGGCGATGCCCAGAAAAGCCAGGTCAACTATGCATTGGCACAACGATGGCAAGAAGAAGAGAACCCCAAAGGCTGATCTCAGAACCTACCCAGCTAGTCCCCACGCCACAATGAGAACCACTGCGGTGGTGGATACAGAAGAGTGATTCCAAGTTTCCAGACTCCCCAGGAGGAAAACAAAGCTGCCTTACTCAGAAAACTAAAGGTATCTGCCTCGCCACCTTTGGTTTCAATTTTTTTTTCTTCCAGCTCCAATTTTTATGTCTTCTTATGCCCTCTCACGCCTTCACTTTTTCACGCACGGTGTGCTTCTCACATTAGCCTAATGCTTATTCATTTTCCATGAGTTCACTTACGGCTCCCCTCCTGTAGACAAATGTAGATGCTTCCCACGATGGGTTCCCATTGCCCAATATGCACACCCCCATGGGTGCATTTATCTTCAAATACTGCAATCACCCATTTATCTGACAGCCAGTCCTTGAGAGCTGAAATGGGTCTTTTCATCTCCATTTCACCAGGGTCTGGCATGACATCTGGCACAGGCAGCAAGATTTGTAGAAGCCCATCAACTCCGAGTGGGGATAGAAGGAAACAGATTATAAAATAAGGAAAAACTACATCCAGAATCAGATTCACTCACAAATTCATTTCCGCAATTTGAATCAGAATTCCAAAACAAGAATTCTGGAGAGCATTAAACATTTCCATTTTCTCTTGCGGTTTTCCAAATCAGAAAACCACCTGGGAGGCATAATAGATGGCTTAAAAAATCAAGTAATGAAATAAATCACTGTTTCTTGTAATCAGCACTCTGCCATGTACAACCGGAACAAGATTTAGGAGCATGTGTTTCTTGGTTTTCTATCTCTCCTGCTCCCAAAGAGAGTCTTTCCCAGACCAGGTACTAGAATGTTTGTGATGCCCAATAGGAAATATGGCTGCAGGGCAGGCCCAGGAAGAGAAGATAAGGATAAAGGACGAAGCCAAAGCAACAAAGCTGACCTACATCATATAGACTAAGGTCATGGGGAGAAAGCTAGAGAGGAAACTTAGTAGCTGAGACTGAGATAGAAAATATGGAGGGGTACCGTGTGAAGGGCTTTACAACAGCGGTGGGATAAGGGAATGAAGATTTGCAGTAGAAACTAAGGGAAATACGATAAGGCATGGATATGCTTTCATTTTTATGAGAGATGGGAGTAAAAACAAGTTTTGATTATTATTATTTGTGGTTGCTCAATTGTAGTTCTCCGTTCTCCTTAGCTACTTAGGTCTCCAGGATACTTAGGATTATGTATATTATTTAATTCCCGAATTTTGGCTATGACTGCATGGGTGCTTTCCAAAAATGCTCAAAAGTCTGAAAAGTTTCAGTTTTTAATTTCACTCAAGGGCAATGTCCAGGAGTGAGATGAATTTGCATTTCTTTTTCAATTTATTCCAGCAATGATTTAGCATTCCTTATAGAGGGCACTCTAGGAAGCTAACTCTATTCTTTCCTTTAACCTAGCTTTGCCTAAGGTTAGAGACAACCTGGATTTAGACAGATTTGTGCTATTCACTATGGAGCAGTATTTCCAAAATTCTCCGGACCTGGATCCCTTTGAGAACCCAATGGAAAGCATGGATGTGCCTCAGAAAAATTAATGTACATAAGAAAATACACAAAAAAATTTGCTTACACTTTGAACAGACTCACAAATACCCTGAAGGCTTTCCAGGGACCCTCCAGGTATCCATGAAGCCAAGTCACCATGGGTAACTACATAGACCCAAGTAGGGACAGTTACAACCTACAGTCCCTAGATGGGCTCACCTGCCTACCATGTTTAACCACGTTAGGACATTTCATCTTACTTCCCATCCCAAATAAGCAACATCTATAGCTAAAGTAACTCTGGGGAAATCTGGAGTTTTGCTTAACCCTAATGTGATTCTGGTACCTAGAAATCCCAAATCTGATGACGGAAGACAAAGAATAACACGGTGGGTTAACAAAGACAAATGTTGGCCTTTATCATTTCTGAGACTATTTAAAGCCACTGTCGTGCATTGTTTAATAATTGATGCACAAGTGTGGAGTGGCAGGTTTGTGATAAACAGTTGAGGTCTTCAGGTAAGAAAGGTCACCGTGAAGGAAGTGGTGGTTAGAGGAAGTCAGAGACAACAGGTTCCTTCAAATTTCCTGGTCAAAAGCCCTCGAGGGTACCCATGCTACTATACCAAGTACCATCCGTAATCGATGAGAGGTTTTCAAAGCCGTCCCCAGCTAAAGCATTCTGCAGTAATCCACTCAGGCAACACTTACTCACTGCCAATAAGTCCCACAATTCAGGCTGTCCACCTGAATCATCCCCCAAGGAGAGCAAGGGAAGGCTTCTTCCAGCCCACCTCCTTCCTCTCAGTGCCCCTGTCCCTCAGGAACGGGCCAGCACTACTGAAGGCCAGTTAAATCCATCTCTTATCTGACTGCCAAATGAAACGTTAAAATGAACTCAGCCCCTCCGAAGAAACTTTCGACAATCAAATAATATAACAATTTCAACCAGATGTCAAATACTTTTAGAGTACAATTTCCCCTTTCTTTCTACTTCGCTCTAATCATTTTTTATGGAGAACATTTATAAAAATATTATGCTCTTAAGAATTATATGATATTGGGGCACCTGGGTGGCTCAGTCGTTAAGCATCTGCCTTCGGCTCAGGTCATGATCCCAGGGTCCTGGGATCGAGCCCCGCATCAGGCTCTTTGCTCAGCAGGAAGCCTGCTTCTCCCGCTACCATTCCCTCTGCTTGCGTTCTCTCTCTAGCTGTGTTTCTCTCTGTCAAATAAATAAAATCTTTAAAAAAAAAAATTATATGATACTGCTGTTTTCTTTTTAACTGAAGCATGAGCCTCTCTTTCCTGGTAAGATACAAAGAGCAAAAAAAATTATTTTAATGTTTAATGCACAAATAGCACTTAATACACTATTAGGCCAGCATAAGACCTCAATATTATGTTATATAATTATATTTCTACTACCTAATAAAACAAAGTTTGAGTAAGAAACATAAGTATGTTGAGTCTCAGGCACACATTAGATATTAGAGCAGAGCTGAGGGCTGGGTTTTCTTCTGGAGACACGAACCGAATATTTTCTGAAGCTGAAGAGTCGACCTCATGTGAAATAACCCAATCACTTATACAAAAAGAAACAGAAAAGGGGGGAAACTTTAAAGAGTGTGAAAGAGAATGAAAAAAAGATACCAACATCCAGAGTAAAGAACATTCCGAATAAAATCACTCTGGCTGACAACAAAGGGCTCAACTTTTCCACGTGATGTCAGAAATTTCTGAGGCTGCATCACATCAAGGCTAATTTGTTCCATATCAACCCCCACTATTTGAGAGTGAGGACCCAGCATCTGTGAATACTTTACTCCCCTCAAGTTGAGAGAAAGCGATCTTCCTTTGCTCCCACCTTCAAGAGGACAACACCCAGAGTGTATTTTGACATCCCAAAGGAGGGAACTAACTACAAACCCTATCTTGCAGCAGACCTCTGTCCTTCTTGTGGGTTGCACAGTATCTGAACCTCATTCCTCCTCGGGGGATTCCTCTCTTTGCGGCAAAGCAGAACTTGTGTGTCACACTGGAGGCTGCAAATTCTCCACACTCACGTTATAAGCCTCTCTTGCACCTTGGCACAAACCCGTGACAGGAGTTCTATCAGACTCTTGCCCTGTGGCCTTTGAATTTAACGTGGCAAAGTTAAAAAGCAGAGGTCCTCAGGATACTCCCTGGCAGGGCTGGTGGTATGAAAAGACTCATCCTCTGGAAGCAGCAGCAGCAACTGTGCTAGGCGTGGGGTGGCGTCCGGCGCTGGCCACAGCAGCCAGGCAAAGAGCCATAGTGGATACACCATGGAGGTGGCCATTCTGCGTCAGGAGAATGGTGGGATCCAGCTCCATGGTGGGATTCAGAGCATTGTTGCCTGTTCTAGAGCCTTTTGGCCTGGATTTCTTGCAATCTACGCTACCCTTGAGCTCACCACTAAGTATCTTCCTCACTGTCTTTAGGGATTTACTAAAGTAAACTGTTGGAACTGGTAAAACATTGCAACCTTAGCCCTGCATCTCTTTACATCATTAAATTTTTTTAATTCGGTAGAACTTCAAATTTACACAAATGTTACAAGAATAGTTCAAATAATTTCTGGACACTCTTCAGCCAGTTTCTCCAAAATTATTATTCTGTTTCACTTTCTTCTCTCTGTAATTCTTTCAAACAGTTTAACAGTAAATTATAGACCTGATGTCTTTTCCCTAAAATGTCATTTGTATTTACTTTAAAAATCATCTTACATAATCACAGCAAAATTTTCAAAACCATCATATTAATACAGATACATTGCTACTAATGAATCTGCAGAACTTTATTCAGAATTTGCCTAGTGTCCCAATAGTGTCCTTTATAACAAAAATGATTCAAGATCATTCTGGAACTATTTAATATATTTTAAATAAATGTCTCTCCTGCCTAAATCAACCAGAGTTGTTTTCTGTTGCTTGTGGCAGATAACCCAAATTGATAAAAACAATTAGAACCAGGAGTGAGAATCTGCAAGTAACAGACTTTAAAATATGCAACTGCCCATGTCAAAAAAAGGTAGGGGAAGAAGGAAGAGAGGATGCTGGTGTGCTGCACTAGCAAGATGTTGAACTATTTTATGCTGAATTCTTGAGACCATCTACATGCCTAAGGAAGGCTGCCAATGCCGGCAATTTCTTATAGTCATCAGTGGGATCCTACAAGAAAGAGACATAAGGAAAATGGCCCTTCTTTCTCTAGACCCAGCCATGCCTGGAGGTGATGCCTGGGACTCTCACAGCCATTTTGTGACCAGAGAGGAGACAAGTCTGAAGGCAAGGACAAGCCTTTGAAGATGGCATGGCATCAATGTGGAAACGATGGATCCTTCAGGATGCGGCTGAGCAATCCGACCACTGGACTTCTACCTTTGTGAGATACATTTTTCTATTATTTAAGCCAGTTTTTGTCAAGGTTTTCCATTACATGCAGCTGAAAACACCCTAAAGATAAACATACTCAGCCAAATGACTGGAGCTCTGTGTTGACATTTTGTTTTAATGGGTTAGACTTTCTCATAAATATAAAACTGGAGGAGGTGCCATCATCCTCTACTATACCATAAAGCTGGTTTCCCAGATCTTCCCAACACGGTATTTCTTTTTTTTTTAAGCCTCATAGGGGATAGAATAAAATGTTTAAACCACCAGTGACATGTAAAATACCACTGGTGAAAATAACAGCATGAAGAAGTCTCTTGAAATGCATTTCTCAGTGTTCTTGCATAATATGGATTAAATATCCCATCAACATTTATAAAAGACTTAATAGTACAGTTAACACTTGAGCCACATGGGTTTGAACTATGCAGGCTCACTTCTATGTGGATTTTTTTCAATAAACGCAGTACAGTACTGTAAAGTATTTTATCTTATGATTTTCATAACATTTTATTTAGTTCACTTCATTATAAGAATATAGTACGTAATACATGTAACACACAAAATATGTGTTAATCGACTGTTTAGGTTATTGGTAAGGCTTCCAGCCAACAGTAGGCAATGAGTAGTTAAGTGTTGCGGAGTCAAAAGTTATACACAGATTTTTGATGCTGCAGGGCCGGGGCCTCCCCTAACCTCCCCCTAAACCCACAGTCTTTAAGGGTCAACCATTCTATTTTTTTTAATTATATTATGTTAGTCACCATACAATACGTCATTGGTTGTTGATGTAGTGTTCCAAGATTCATTGTTTATGTATAATACTCAGTGCTCCATGCAATCCGTACCCTCCTTAATACCCACCACCAGGCTTATCCATCCCACCCACCCACCCCACCCCACCCCGCTCTAAAACCATCAGTTTGTTTCTCAGAGTCCACAGTCTCTCATGGTTCGTTCCCCACCTACCCCCGGCATCCCTCACTACATTTTTCCCTTCCTTCTCCTAATGTCCTCCATGCTATTCCTTATGTTCCACAAGTAAGTGAAACTATATGATAATTGACTTTCTCTGTTTGACTTATTTCACTTAGCAGAATATCCTTTAGTCTCATCCATGTTGATACAAAAGCTGAGTATTCATCCTTTCTGATGGCTGAGTAATATTCCATTGTATATATGGACCACATCTTCTTTATCCATTCATCTGTTGAAGAGCATCTTGATTCTTTCCACAGTTTGGCTGTTGGGGCCATTGCTGCTATGAACAATGGGGTGCATGTGGCCCTTCTTTTCACTACATCTGTATCTTTGGGGTAAATACCTAGTAGTGTAATTGCTGGGTCATAGGGTAGCTCTATTTTTAATTTTTGAGGAACCTCCACATTGTTTCCAAAGTGTCTGTACCACCTTGCATTCCCACCACAGTGTAAGAGGGTTCCCCTTTCTCCACAACCTCTCCAACATTTGTTGTTTCTTGCCTTGTCAATTTTTGCCATTCTGACTGGTGTAAGGTGGTATCCCAGTGTGGTTTTGATTTGAATCTCCCTGATGGCTAATGATGATAAACATTTTTTCATGTGTCTGTTAGCCATTTGTATGTCTTCTTTGGAGAAGTGTCTGTTCATGTCTTCTGCCCATTTTTTGACTTGATTACTTGTCTGTTGGGTGTTGAGTTTGA
>JAQQSY010000416.1:0-11367 GCA_028646535.1 Procyon lotor | reverse complement strand
CCCCCTCCCCCCTCCCCCCTCCTTAGAAGCTTCTGATTTGTGACACTTTTAGCACCAACAACCTGGATGCCAAAGCTCAGTGTTTAATTCCTTGGCGTTTTCTGCAGCCTTTAAATCACCCAAGGAAACCGATCCCTTAAAGACAGTCCTTTAGCACAACCCACCAGGGTACCCCTGTCTTTTTCCTGGAGTTCACCCTTAGCTCAGTAGGGCCACGCTCCCTCAGCCTAGACATCACGTGACAAAGAGCACATTGCATTTCTCTCTATTTTTCTTAAAACATAAAACTCAAGTTTGCTGGCTGGCCGCCCCATTTCTGTTATGTGCACCAGGATTAAATTTCTCTTGGACTCATGTGCAAAACCCCTGGATGCTGGACTGAAAAGTGATATACATTTTCTCTTGGCAGGCAATCACCCAAGTGGGAATTGCCTTGAAAAATCACTGTTTATCTGGAGCTTGTGGGCGTGTGTGCACACATGCAAATATACACAAACGCCCTGCTCGGGTCACTGAGCTTCTTCTCATTGGTCCACAAGCCTCAGAAATTGAACATCATTGAGAGCCAGGAAAAGGGGTCTATGGTATGATAGCTTTAATGGCAATGGGGTTGTCAGAACTGCGGGGTTTTTTTTTTTTAAGATTTTATTTATTTATTTGACACAGAGAGAGAGATCACAAGTAGGCAGAGAGGCAGGCAGAGAGAGAAGGGGAAACAGGCTCCCTGCTGAGCAGAGAGCCCGCTGTGGGGCTCGATCCCAGGACCCTGAGATCATGACCTGAGACGAAGGCAGAGGCTTTAACCCACTGAGTCACCCAGGTGCCCCAGAACTGCATTTTTTAAGTCTGATTCTGAACTCCAGGCCAAAAGGGAAAGCAACTGAAACAGGTAGCTCTTATTATCAGAAAAAAAGTGTGCTCTTGACCCTTCTTGGGAATATGGAGAATGTTACACTGTTACTTCCCATTTACTGAGCACTCACTAAGTGCCAGGAGCACATTTAGTGCTTAAGACAACTGCACAAATGAAGTTTTTCTCTTGTGGTTGAGGAAATTCAGCTTCCCAGAGGCGATGACTTCCGCAAGCCTTCTCAGCTGGTGCAGGACTAAGGCCTGAAACGTGGCCCCATGCCTCCCCCACCGGAATCCGTGTCTGTAGCTATGAACTTGAACATGCGTTGAGCCTTCTGGGTTAGGTGCCCCATTTTCGTTTTTCTATTTAAGCCTCACAGCAACTGTGTGACTCAGAATCCTGGTTATCAGTAACAGGACCACGTGAGAGAATTTCAATAGAGGGAGACATCTAATTATAAAGACTGGGCTTTGTCTGAGAGAATTAAAGGGTAAGAAGTGCGGCTGGGCTTCCTAAGGGAGACGAGAAACAGGCCAGGACATCAGAGTTCAGGCAACCGGAGCTGTTTCTCCAGGCAGAGCTGGCTTCTCGGTACCTCTCTGTTAGGGTGACCTTCCTTCCTTGTTTTCCAGTACAAAGATTTTATTAAGATTACACTCCCAGCCTTGGGTCATGGATTTGGGAAAGGAATCGGGCTCTCATAGCTGGGCCCTTCCCCTCCCCTCTCTTCTCTGAAAGCCCCCCACAAAGCCCCCATTCTCCCGTGCCCCATCTTTGTGAAGCAGCCTCTGGCTATTTAGGGCTGCCTACAAAAAGTCTACTTCGCGGAAGGGTTCGGCAATGCCACACTAAGCCAGATTATCTGCAAATAGCTGATATATTGCTCTTCCCTTGTCCATCCCTCAGTTGTCCTCTCAAACTCCACCTGCAGTCAAATAAACGCCGACCCAGTCGTGGTCTCCCCCCACGCCCGGACCAGAATTAGCAGCACCTATGGGTTCTAGGCCCACATGAGATTCTGACTGACCTAACGTGGTCAGCCTGCCCCGGGTCCGGGCAGCTCTGCCAGGCTGGAGGGAGGAGAGTCATTGGAGAAAGAGAATCAGTCTGAGCAGAAGCCTCAAGATTCCTGTTAGAGGTACACGTGGTCCAGGAAATTCCATCTTAGGAGACAACAGTCTCATAGCTAATATCAGAGCTGAGATTCTTACCCAGGTCCGACTGACCCTCACGGCATGTTCTTAACGGAACACAAGTAGTGAGGCCCCAGAAGCTGGCCTTGACCTGGTGTGTCCTCTAGTTGGCATTAAAGAGAATGAATACCTGGCATCACATATAAAAAAGACTTCAACAGGGACGCCTGGGTGGCTCAGTCAGTTAAGCGGCTACCTTCGGCTCAGGTCATGATCCCGGAGTCCTGGGATCGAGCCCCGCATCGGGCTCCTTGCTTGGCGGGAAGCCTGCTTCTCCCACTACCATTCCCTCTGCTTGTGCCCCCTCTCTCACTGTGTTTCTCTCTGTCAAATAAATAAAATCTTTAAAAAAAAAAATACAAGGAATCCTACTAGATGCTTTGTTTCTTAAGTAAGAAATGTAGAGTAAAACTAACTCTGCTGAAATAATATTTTTCTGCTCTCAGTTTGCCAAATGTCCAAATGTTCTGCAACCCATATGGGTGAGGCCAAGGGAAACATTTATGCTGATACGTTGTGGGTGGGAATACAAAGTGGTACAACCTCATGCCAAAATTTGTTGAAATGCAAGCTCATATACTCTTGTACCAGTAACTTGTTTCTGAGAAATTATCCTTCAGATGTTCTCACACTCTTTATAAAAAGTAACATATGCATATGATTGTTATCATTGCAACATTGTTTATAATAGCAACAGATTGAAAATGACTTCAGTGGCCCTCGGTGTGGCCTTGGATCAGCCAGAGAGTGAAACACTGAGCATCGGTGACAGAAAATGTAGAAACTCTCTAAAGTCTGAAATGGAAAATTGCCCAGGCATGTTGGCGAGCAGAAAAAGCAAAGTGTGGGACAGAGTGTAGAGTGTGTTAACGTAATGCTAGTGATGGTACAGTAACACGAATAATGTAGTCAGAGTAATACTCAAATGGGATGAGAAATATTTATACACTAATATGACAAAATCACGTGATACTATTAGTAATAGCAATGCTAATGGTTAGTATAGTGCATGTATGTGTGAAATCTCATATAGGCATTTAAAAAAATCTCTGGAAAGACTTTTAAAACCAATATAAGGGGCTAGGGTTTTTAAAGAAATATAGGTGGGGGGGGGGTGCCTGGGTGGCTCAGTGGGTTAAGCCTCTGCCTTCAGCTCAGGTCATGATCTCAGGGTCCTGGGATCAAGCCCCATGTTGGGCTCCCCGCTCCGTGGGGAGTCTGCTTCTCCCTCTCCTTCTGCCTCTCCCCTGCTTGTGCTCACACTCTCTGTCAAATAAATAAATAAAATCTTTTTTTTTAAGGTTTTTTTTTTTTTTTGGACAGAGAGAGAGAGATCACAAGCAGGCAGAGAGGCAGGCAGAGAGAGAGGGGGAAGCAGGCTCCCTGCCGAGCAGTAAGCCCGATGCGGGGCTCAATCCCAGGACCGAGCCTGGGACCGACCATAACCTGAGCTGAAGGCAGAGGCCTTAACCCACTGAGCCACCCAGGCGCCCCAATAAATAAAATCTTAAAAAAAATTTTTTTTTAAATATGGGTGGGAACCCAGGCGAATGGGGAAAGGGGTGGGAATACAACTTTTTGCTGAAACTCTTTTGAGAATGTCTAAACCTCATGAACGTACAACCATTCAAAAATAGAAACAAGGAGCACCTGGGTGGCTCAGTCGGTTAAACTTCTACCTTCGGCTCAGGTTATGATCCTGGGGTCCTGGGATTGATCCCCACATCGGGCTCCCTGCTCAGCAAGGTGCCTGCTTCTCCCTCTCCCACTCTCCCTGCTTGTGCTCTCTCTCTCTGTCAAATAAATAAATAAATTCTTTAAAAAATAAAAAATTTTTTAAATGGGAACAAATACACATAATTTAACAATATCAGCAGTGGCATGAGCGTGAAGCAGGGACCAGGATGCTGTGGGAGCAGGTGACGTCACTTTTAAAATGAAACTTGATGGAGATATAGGCAAATGGGAAAATGAGTGAACAAGAGCCCCATATACAAAAGCCCTGAGGAGGGCCAGGGCTTCACCTTCGAAGAACAGAAAGATACCTCGTACAGCTGCCCTACAGACACGAGGGGTAGGGGGCCCAGGAAGCAGGAGCTAAAGACACAGCGAGGGGCCAAAGTATGCAAGCTATGTTAAAAAAAACTTGGACTTTATCCGAAGGGCTGTAGGAAGCCATTGAGTTTAAGCAGGAAAATGATGGGATCAAGGTTATGTTTTGAATAGATTGTTCTGGAGCCTCTGAGGTGAAATGACTAGGGGAAGCAAGAGTGGATGTTGACAACTCATATATCTGAGAAGCCGCTTTGGAGCACTATCTGGTGGTTTCTTACAAAGTTAAACATACACCTACCCTATGACCTGGCAATTTCATTCTTAGGTATTTATCCAAGTTAAATGAAAACATATGTTCACAAAAGTATTTGCAAAAGAATTTTTATAGCAGCTGTATTGGTAAGAGCAAAAATGATCTCCCTCTAACCCTACAAATCTCTGTGAGAAGATGAATTTATAAGCAAATTGTGGTGTGTTTATACACTGACGTACTACTCGGCAATATGAAGGAAGGGACTCCTGATCCACACAACATGAATGATACTTAAATCTGTGGAGGAAAAAAAAATACACACAGAAATGCATACACCATATGAATCTATTGGCATGAAATGAAATCCAGGTACAGAAAAAATAATCTATAGTGATAGAAATCAGAAAGTAGCTGCCTAGTGGGGGAGAGAGAAATTGACTGGAAAAATGAGGGAATGTTCTGGGGCGATGGAAATGTTTTATTTCTTGTTTTACATGGCAGTTACGCAGTGTGTGCAACTGTCAAAACTCATCAAAGGGAACAACTGAGATTTATGCTTTTCATTCTTTGTTAAGTACACCATATATCTCAGTAATAGAAGAAGAAGAAGAAGAAGAAGAAGAAGAAGAAGAAGAAGAAGAAGAAGAAGAAGAAGAAGAAGAAAAAGAGAGAGGGAGGGAGGGAGGAAGGAAGAAAGATAGATCATTGAGAAAGGTAGGAGGTGTTTATAATAATCCAGGAGAAAGGTCATGGTCACCTGATGCCCTATGATTAGGATCAAGTAAAATAATGTGCAGAAGAAGGCAAACAATGAAGGTCCATAAAACCGTAGAGCTCTATGCATACAGTGAAGCCCGTGCAAAAGTGAGGATTTAGTCAAACTTAACCTATATCGAATTCTGGGGGTGAATGTGGGACATCTGATTGCCCCAAGGCAGGCCTGTTTATTTGCAGTGAAGGGCTTGCGGGCTGTTAATCACGATCTTCTTGTTGGTCTGTCACCATTTGGCAGGAAACGGATCCAGAGGCTGCTGCAATTCATCAGAATACTTGGTCTTGAGGCAGAAGTAAAGCAGTGGTGGCGCCTGGCTGGCTCAGCCAGTGGCTCGTGCAACTCTTGATCTCGGGGTTATAGGTTCAAGCCCCACGTCGGGTGGAGAGGTTACTTAGAAATAAAATCTTCAAAAAAATTTTAGAAAGAATAAAGTAGTGTGAGGAGAGGTGGGAGGAGGCAGAGCGGCCTTTTTGCCAAGGATAATTTTCTACTAAAAACTGGGCTTTCTAAACAGCAACAAAAAAAAAATGCATTTAGCTCCTGGGCTTGAGGCTTGAATTTATTTTTTGAATAATTAGGGTATGAAGGATACGGAGAAAAGGAAGCAGGCTGTCAGTTCCTGAGGCAGAGACCCTAACGATCAGTGACACGGCCACCCGGCGTTCAGGAGAGTTCGCTAGGAGCTGAGAGTGTGTGGGAGACCCACGGGGGCTGCTCCAAGCATCTGCCTCGGAGTGCACACAGGTTTAGAGAAACAGCTGCGGGGGAAGCAGTCAGAGCCATCGGAATGGTTGGCTACTCACCATTTAACCAAAAGCAGCTTTTTTTAATGTGCTTTTTTTCAGTGTTAATAAATCCCTAATGATTTGCTTGCATTTTTCTCCCCCAAAATCACTTGGAGTGAGCAGACACAGCCTGGCCCTCCCTATCCACACCCAAGAATGCTAACTGTCTTTGCGCTGTGCTTGGGCCCTTGGTCATCGAGCCATCCCTGCCCGAGTCAGAGCCTTACATTCCCTGAGGTCCAGAGGAGGTTAGAAGAACCTCTCGAGAGCCTCAGTGGACATTTGCCCTATTTTTATTATCTGGTGTCTGTCACCTAATCTCCCTCTCTTTCTAAGGATCGATCTCTGTTGTAGTTTCTCGCGGTGTGAGGTAGGATCCATCTTCCGCATTGAGAGTAGACAGGATCTCTCTCTCTACTCCTCTCCCCCCACCCCCCACATCCACTCACCCACACATACACACACACCCTTGGCCTTGGCAAAATCCAGTGGTGGCCAACTGACTTGGGCTTAACCCACCCAGGGGTCTTCCCTTGAACCGGGAGCCTTGGGGGAGTGATACAAGAGCTCAGATGTGGCTGGTGGTTCTCCATGGACACAGCTGGAAGTCATTTGTTCAAAAGTAGCAAAAGTCCTTCGTTCAAAGGTTGGCGTGCTGACCCAGTCCTCCCGCCAAGGCACCATCACTGTGACTCCTTGGGCCTCACCCTCTGACTCGCCACTTCTGGATTGGAAAACTGAGTCCTGGGACTTAAGATGACATGTCCATGTTCACACGATAAATTATCATCCAGGCCAAAACTCAAACCTAGATTTTTCACTGTATCCCCACTGCTTCCTGCCTAGCCCAAGAATCTCCCTTAATTTCTACCCATTTCTATCCTCCAACACCCCTTCAGTAAATTCCCTTCACCTGGAATGTGCTTCCACTGCTGACCCCAAGACAAACACACAATCACAGGGGCACCTGTGTGGCTCAGTCGGTTAAGTTGGTGCCTTCGGCTCAGGTCTTGGTCTCAGGGTCCCAGGATGGAGCCTGGCATTGGGCTCTCTGCTCCGTGGGGAGTCGGCTTCTTCCTCCCCCTCTGCTCCTCCCCTCTGCTCATGCTCTCTCTCTCTCTCTCTTTGCGAGAAATAAATAAAATATTTAGGAAAAAACAGTCCTAAACTTGTGGCTTCACGTCTGTCTCATGCCTTCATGGAAATGCTCTCAAGCTATTTCTCGCTCAGATCCAAGACTTTACTGTGGGGGCAACGGAAAGACACCTGCAGACGAGGAAGTGCGGTAGGAGAGAAGAGTGAAAAAGAGGACGGGAGAGGGACAAGAAGCCCACATTTTCCATCCACTCCATTCCAGGACTGAGGGTACAGTGGGGGTCGGCTGAAGCAGAGGCTGTCACAGACGCCCTCGTGGTGAGGACACGGGGAGGGAGATGCTTCCCCTCCGCAGTGGCAGGAGTGAGAGTGGGTGAGGCCGGGAGTCTGGCCCGTGGTCACGAGGCCCGTGACAGCAGAGCCCCCCTGGGAACCACACTGCGCCACTAACCAGACCTGCCCTTTCCACTTGAGCACGTGTGTTGAGCGCCGGGGGGGGGGGGGGGGGGGGTAAACCGAGTACCTTGTTCCTTTTGCAGTATGGTTGCCAAGTCGTATCCAGGATTCGGAACGAGTTCACAATGATGTGACGAGATCACTGGATTATGCATTTATTTATTTAAAAAACCCAAGGTACAAAACTTGCCTGAGCCCGCGAGAAGCAGAGCTGGTGGGGCCCCGAAGTCTGTTTTGACTTAAGGGGGAATGGATCCGGCTTGAGTGTAAATTCGAGACCGTGTTTGCTTGTCTCGCACTCTGTTTTGTCAAATTGCTTTCGTATGTTTTATTTCATCTGTTTTCCCCACTTCTGGAGGAGAAAACTGAGACTCGGGACTTGAAGGAATGTGTCCGTGTTCACACAACAAACGAGCGTCCAAGCGAGAACTCAAACCCAGACCCTCGCGCCGGACCCCACAGGGCCTCCCTCCCCACACAATAATTATTGTTGTGCCAACTGGGCTTAACAAAGCGATTTATACTGACTTATACTGATGATTTGATTTGGCCTCTTGGGATTCTGCAGGTAAACATTAGTCCCACATCACTGTCCAAGTCTATGCAGTCTCTCTCTGTCTATCTCTTCACCTTTCCCCTGGCTTTCCACCTCTCCTCCCTCCTCCCTTTCTTGGTTTCTCTCCTTTCCTTCTCCTCTTTCCTCCCTTCCTCTCCTCCCACAAACACACTTATTTTTTCCTACAAGGGGATGGTTTCGTGTCGTGTCGATGGGGTGGGTGAAACATGAGCGTCTGTCAAGCCCCCGGAATCAGAGTATTTTCTTATGGATTTTTATTGTTTGGATTGTTTTGCCAGGCGAGTGAAAAAAGACCCTCAGGTCCCCTTATCTCAGGCCAACCAGAGGATGCCTCCAAGTTTTTGTTTTTGTTTCCAAGCTGGCTCCTTACAAATGCATCCCGAAGGTCACTCTCAGGTCCCCAAGATAGGAGCGGGGGTAATCAATCACACCTAGGACATCAGCATCACAGAGGAGAATCTTGTGAATGGGAGCACTTGGGGAAAGGGAGTGGGGAACCTGAGCCCCCCCAGAAGTGTGAACTCAGGAAGGGTCATCTGAGGGATTGCTTTCTCTAGGAGCCCCCTGGGATAGTCTCAAGAATATTCTAGCTCAGGGGCTGTTCTTGCCCTCTGATTTTCTACTCCAAACAAATAAGTATATACTTACCCAAAAGGCTCAAATGTTTACCAGATAATTTGATAACTGCAACTCAGCGAGCAGTAAAGACTGTATCTAATAGCTCTAAGGGGCTGGGTCCACAAGGGGCACCCAGGCAAGCCCTTCAAAAGAGACAAAGGGGACTTCAGTTCCAGCTTTGCCAAGGACAGGCTTTGTGAGCTGGTGCCACTCACCTCACTTCTCTGGGCCTCACTTCCTCAACTATAAAATGACCTAATAAATTAGTTTATTCTTTCAACAAATAACTCACTAAACATCTATCTGGCACAGGCCTTGTGCCAGGAACTGAAAATATTTTTTAAAGGATAGATACACCCCTGGTCTCAAGGAGCCTCAAAATTTAACTGGGGAAACTATGCATAATAAAGGAAAATAATAATAATATAATATTTTAAAGCATTCTACTGGTACTCTGGGCAAAGTGCAATGGAAGGACGAAGGTGGAAACAACTTGGCCCAGCTTTAAAAGTCTGTGCGTATGGCTTTCTTATTTGTGTGTTTTATTTTGATCTGCCTTTCACACTAATATATTTTATTCTTCCTTGACTTAGTTATTTTCAAATAATCGTTGTTATTATAAACCGTTAGCGATTACTACATTACATACTGTTTAATTGCAACAATTATAAAGTTAGAGATTATGATCCCCATTTTGGATATTTTAGATATAAGAACACTGAAGCTCAGAGAGGTTAAGTACCCTACTCAAGCTCACACAGCTGGGAAGTTACGGAATTGGGATTTGAACCCCCAACTATCAACTTCAAGGCTTGTGTTCTTTCCACTACGTGGTACTGTTTCAGGTATATGCAGCAACTCAGGACCACCAACATAATTTGTAGAAACGAATGCAAAGTAAACATATGGGGTCATTTGTTCAGAAATAATTAAGAATTTCAGGACAGTACAGTAGAGCATTAAATAGAGCAGAGGGCCTTTCTAAGAGTGGGGCTCCGAACACCTGTCCAGGTCACACGCCCATGAAGTCTGCCCCGCCAGCTACAATTTACTTTGCAGGTGACATCTCCCATCAAGGGGACCTTGAGCCCAGACCTCAGTGACAGAATTTTCCAGTAGTCATGCATGCTTCACCTGAGCGCTTCCTGATGTCCCCCAGAGGGCTCAGCGTGGATCCCTCGGGCAAAAACCTGAGGGCTCTATGCACTAGCTTTCCCAGAGAAGGAACATTTTTTGTGCAGGGAAGGGTAGATTGTCTTGGGCTGTCAAGGGTCCTGACCTCACGCTCGCCTCACGTTTAGAACCTGAGGACGGCTCCCTAATGCCGCACCTACGGTGGAAGCTGTGGGGCAGACCTCCTGCTGTGCTCTAATGAAGGGCAGTGGGGAAACAGCGACAAGGACCTGCGTGCACTGGTTTATAGCCTCGCTCCTGAAGCATTCGGGAAGGTGTCTGCTCCTACGGACCCACCAGAGATTACGATGGTCCTTTTGGTCAGCAGTTCTGACTCGGTGGCATTTACTCTTCTGAAATCATAGACTATGAAAATGAAAATATGGGCCATCTCCACAGAAAAAGGACACATGGATACATAAAGTATTTTGCACACACTTATAGACTCCCTGCATTGACTACGTATTTTTTAAAACCCCGGTTTAGATCCTATTTTTCCCAATTATAGAACCTACCATGTTGGACCCAGGCAGAAAGTTAGAGATTATTTTTATGAAATCATCTTATTCCTCCGAGGGGGTGAAGGCCGAGGTCAGTTGGGATAATAAAAGGCTCTGTACGTTTCCAAAGACTCCCCTGATGGTCAACTCTCCCTTGAGGTAGTTGCCTGACTCCTAATGTGCACCTACCAAAACACTGTCGCCGTGTGGGACATTCTAGCACCACGAATGACTGATGTCAGGATGTTAGTGAACATTTGGGGAGCACCTGACAAGCCAGGGTGTTGGGGATAAGAACAGTTCGTGTCCTCGAGAAGCTCTCCGACATCTAGGGGAGAGACACATAATCAACAACAGCATGTGACAGGACGTGTGTCATTTCAGACATCTGAGCAAGGCTGAGAGCCGACATACAGAAGGACGCATTGGCTCTGCTTGCTTGGATCGTACCAGGCTCCTGGGAGAGAAAACTCCTACAACAGCGTCTTGAAGAATGGGCTCCGGGCCGTGCCAGGGAAGAGTCTTCTAGCTGAGGGGATGGGCACATGGCAAGGCAGAGAAGGACAAGGCGGTCTGAGGTACAAGTGGGTGGGATTGGCTAGAACATAGGCTAAGTCTGAGGAAGACGTGGCAGGTGGTGCTGGGAGGGGCCGGCTTGGGAGGGGCCGGCTTCTGGGGCCTTCCTTGGACCTCCAGAAGAGGGTCAGCCAGAGTGACGGATGAAGGAGTCTCTTCCCGGGGACACTAGAAGAAAGGCTGATATCCGTCTGTTCCACATGGACTTCTGCCGGGCAGGGGTGGGGTAGGGATGAGGGGGGCAGACAGCCTCTCTCAGATCCCTGTCACCTCTCTCCATAAAAATCAACTGCTGCTCATCAGAGAAATACAAATTAAAACCATGGTGAGATACCACCTCACACCAGTCAGAATGGCTAAAATTAGCAAGTCAGGAAATGACAGATGTTGGCGAGGATGGGGAGAAAGGGGAACCCTCCTACACTGTTGGTGGGAATGCAAGCTGGTACAGCCACTCT